>APFE030611791.1:58714-79860 GCA_000404065.3 Pinus taeda | reverse complement strand
TTTTATCCTAGTGAAATGCATTAAAAGTTGGATATGATAAGAATAGACCCTACAAAATCTACCTTCACATGAAAAATATTCATAATAATTTTCATAATTGGGGCATATCTATCAAGGAGGTGAAAAATGAAAATAGCCCCTTCTTTCATTTCGGTACCTTGGTTTCATGTAAGGCTCATAATAATGCCTCTCCAAATCACCTTGTTTAAACCATTTCTCCCCAACATCTGGGATATCGGTGGAAGCTAATATAATGGTAGTAGATAGAGGAAAAGTGATACCTACTAGAGTGACCTGGTTGTCTTTGACTTTAGATATGAAGAGCCTAGTCAACTCATGATGTTGTTGGACTGCCTGAACTTGCTCACAAAAATCATAACAGCCTAGCCATTTGAAGGATGTCATAGTCATAGGGGATGCTAAGAGTTCACTGAGATATGTGGGCTCAAATATGTGTATTTGGCCTCCTTTGTGAGCTTTCTTGACCTTTGTTTCTTCTCTATCAGTTCCCTCTTCCTCATTGTGTGGTTTGTATTCCATCTGCCATGGTGTTAAATATCAAACCCTAGGGAGGTATGGGGTAGTGGGAATGTAGTTTTTAAAAAATATTAAATGGGGAATGGTAAATGTTAAGATGATGGGTGAAGGGATGTATGTAATGGAGGGGGATATATGGTATTATTATGATAGCTTTGGGGATGGGGGAAATGTTTTACAATATAGGGAGTTTGGGAGCCTTGGTAGTTGCATCAACTAGGACTTAGGGATTTCGAGCAAAGGGTTAGAGGGTATCTGGGATAAAAAGGTTTGGGGAAAGGGAAGGAAGGTGTAGGGGAGTGTATTAAAGGGATTGAGAGTGCAAGGTATTTTTTTGGGGGAGATCTAGGGTTTAAATATATATTTAAACCAAATCTTTCATTAAACCTTTCAAATGCTTTAGGAGTGACTTGAGGAAGAATAAAAACACATTCCTTAGCTGCTACTTGCTTGTTTTGAGGTTGAATGCACCTTGGAAGAGCTGAGGAGGTGACTATGGACTTCCTAGACAAACGCGCAGTCTCAATACAGAGTGCGCAGCGCCTCAGGCAAGTGCGCAGTGCCTTAAGGAAATGTAAAACATTGGGTAAATGTGCAGCGCCTAAAGAGAACACACAGCGCCAAAAGAGAATGCACAACGCCTACTCTGTTCTGCTGATTTTGACCCTGAACTGTGAAAATGTTTTCTTGGGGTTTTCTCAATTAGTGGCAAGAGGAAAATTAGGCTGAGTTTGAAGCCAATAAGTCCTTTATAGCTGAGTGAATTGGATCTTTTAGATTTAAAACCCACCTTCTAATGTTTTATTTCACCTTTCTAACCTCTTTGCTAATTTCCTTTTTGATGTTTTACTTTGCAAGTGGATGATGCTGAAGTTTTGGTAATATTTACTTTTAACTTTTGCTTGGATGATACTGGTAATAGAGTTTGAGTAAACGACTAGGAATAGTGACTTATTACATATGATAAAGATAAAATTACATAAACAAATAGAATCATTACATCTCTCTTTTTGAAATGAAATTACAATATGAAACAAAAGTTTTACTTTTGGAATGAAAATTAGAGATCTGGAAACCATAGTTACATGTTTTCAAATCATTTTTGAATGAAAATCCATATTATTTATTTCACTCTCATGCTTTTGCTGGCCCTATGCAGTAAAATGGTGTTTAATTGGACCTTGAAAACAAATGAAACCTAGAGACCTAATGAAATCCTTGAGTGAGGGGACTTCATGTAAACTTGACTAGCATAAGACATGATGAAATGAGCTTTTAAAATGAATGTATGTTCAGTAAGACACAGGAAGATGGGCCAACAAATATTGATTTTTTTATGGCGAGTGGGATTTTGACTTGGGCTACCATTAGTGATTAAATTTTTGCATGAGGGCCTAGGTGGAATGATAAAAAAAAATTACAACATGGGACACTAACATGATATAAAAGAGGAGTTTTGGTCACTGATGGAAGTATGGAAATACTGACTCTAACTAGGTGGTGTGTGGAGATCTCTGCAAGTTATAATGAAACCATTCGACGTATTCATCTAGAGTTTCATTATCCTTTCCAGCCATCTTAAAGATTTCATCCTTTAGCTCCCTGGTCTTGCAAAAGTCCTGGTATCTTGTGAGGAAGGAGGTTTTCATATCGTCCCAAGAATTAATAGTACAACCACCCAGACCCATGAACCATCTTAAATTTGTTCCTTTCAGAGTAGAAGGGAATAGTTTTAGCTTTTGGGGGTCAGTGGTGTAGCCATACCCTTTGCAGAGGATGTCAAATTTGAACAGGAAGGCATCAGGATCCTCTGTGATCATCCCATGAAAAGTTGGGATGCTCTACAGAGGAATAGCCTTCATGGTGACATTGGCCACTTGGTCAAGTATGGGGTATTCTAATGTCGAGGTTTGACCTTCAGGTGGTTGGTTTTCCATTTGGTCAAAGATGTGCCAATACTATTCAAGGATTTCAGGGTGTGTTTTTTGAGTAAGCAGAGGATTAACAACCCAAGATGGCTTTGCAGCACTACATAGATCTAGGATCATAGGAGACCTTTGTTTAGATAACTGAATTCCTGCCTTAGCAGTTCCACTGATTTCTCCTTCTCCTTCTCTTAATTTACACGAGTTTCCATTTTGTAGAGGATCATAATGTAAGCTTACTGTAGATTGAAGACTGTGTTCAGATCCTCTAATTTGGCTTTGAATCTCAGCATGAGCTATAGATGGTGAGCCCCCTGCTTGAGGGATTACATTAGGACCTTTTCTAGATACAACCCAAAATCCTACTGATGCTTGAGATTTTTCTCTTCCCGCAATTTCATCTATAAAGCTCGTTCTCCCAAGGTTCACTGATCCCTTGGGTTTTGTGGATTTTGGAGGGGTGTTCTATTCTTTTTCTATCTTTCTATTCCTAGTCATTCATAAAATCCAATTCCTATTTAACCTCTAAGCTTTTACTAAAAAAGTGGGCTGGTAAGCAAGCACTTTACTTACTAGGTACATAGGTTCTTACCTCCCATTTTTTAAACCCAATTCTTTTGTAGCAAGATAAAAAAGGAAATCACTTTGGAACACTCTCCCCGGCAACGGCACCAAAATTTTGGTGCACTAAGATGTCTTTTTACAGGCAATCTTAATTCCTACATTAATTGTCAACCTGAGGCAAGTCTTTTTATTTCAAGAGTGTCAGCACTATATATTTAGTGAATTAAGAGGTTAACTAATAACAAATCGTTGCAATTGTTAATGACTATCTTCCTCAAACTCAATCCAAACAATTGTAAAAGAAATTCATAACACACTCCACGATTCTACTTAACCTATCATGAAAGCAAATGGATCTTAATACAACTTGCAAAGAATCACACTTGACAGTCTTAAATAGAATTGAAGCTAACTCACTCACTCATGAAAAAGCACTGTAACAATTGACAACAATGGTAATTGAATAGAAAATAATAATTAAACAACAAATCCTAATTAAGAAGCAATTCTGAATTGAACAACAAATCTGAATTGAACAACAATTTCGAGTTGAACAGCAAATATGAATTGAACAACAATTATGAATTGAATAGCGAATATGAATTGAACATTAAATGATACAGGAAAAACAAAAATTAGCTGAATAGGAAATGACTGTAGAAGCATAAAGTGATTAACTCTATCTCTGAAATCTATGATAACTTTACTTGAAAGGAACAACAACCTGAGTTGTAACTAGCATAACCAATTCAATCAAAATTATTACTCACATATAACACACAAACCAATCTGAATCTCAAATGAACAACAAAAGTAAATTGAATCAATAATCCTTACAATAATCAAAATTAATATTAACTTAACATAAACAAACAATCAAGAATGAAAGGGAAAAGATTATGACACGGGTGAAGCAGTAGATCTTCTCGTGACTAGGCCCAAAGTCGCCATAAGTCTCCAGTAAAAGATACTCATAATATAAGTATGAGTGAAACGTGGTCTTTCTTCATTAATATAAATAACCAAGTTACAACATCCAAAATAATAGTATTATATGTCAAAAAGAATAATTACAAACTGCGAAATTCTGAACTCTGTGCAGTTTTGCCTTTCGGCCTTATATATTACATTTAGAAAGTAAATAGATAAAAGTGGATCCTCATGATCATGGGATCATGAGGATTTCACTATACTTGATCTGATTGTCATAAAATAGTCATTGGTTTGCCCGGTCTTCCACTTTCTCCCCTTGCCTTTGACGTTGTCGCTTTCCCTAATGAGATGTTGTCATTCTGTTGATTCAGAAGATACCACTCAATTCGTGACTTCTACACATAAAGATAGTAAAATTTAGTTTTTCTTGCTTAGATTCATCTAATTTGTTATTGATTTCTTTTACTCCACTTTATCTATTATTTCCTCTTCTTTTACTCATAAACAGAGATAATCATGTGAGGATGAGTGCTAAATAAAGCGATTACCAAGGAGAAAACATACATTTTTCTTGACCCAATAGTAGGGAAGCCTATTTCCTAGTTTATAAGTAGGGAAAAACCCCCAAATCACACATAATGGGGAAACCATGAATTGTTGGGGTTCAAAGGTTACATTTGTTCCTATTCATGTGGTTAGAGTGATGAACGATGACATCACCCCAGACCCTAGACCCTAGAAGATTTGGGTAAAGGGTGCAACGGAGGTGTCGAGAGCTATTACTCATGGTGACGTGGCATGTGGGACCTTATTCTATGGGGTCTAGTGTTGTGTGGAACAAATCTCAAATGCAGAGTTGTCACTACCAATGTAGCCTAAAAGGAATTCCCTGAAGGTTCAGTGGGGAGTAGTGTGGAGACTTGTCGGGGTTCACTACAACGAGGTGGCATAGTCATCATGGGCTCAATGAATGGAGGGACATGCATTATGGTCCATGTAATCCTAATAATTCAAGTGCAAGATACCTTGTACCTTTATGAAGGAGTGTTGAGGGAATCCCCAACATTGTATTCCCAAGGAGTGGTGGAATTACAGGCCTAGCCCTAATGGAGTGGGAAACGTGGGTTTTTATTTATGCTCATGTATGCATTGGGCTTTGTAAAACATAGAAAAACATGGATGAGTTAGTAATTGGTGTAACACCCCCTCCTTCTAGGCCCACCCAAGTAACCAACCAGCTGGATTAAACATGCGATGAGAGAGATCACTATAAGGGATTCAAATTCCTTGTTGACCTTAAGGAAATGGAATCGATGGGACATATGAAACAAACCCATCCACATCAGCAACAACACCCAAAGGAGACATTTCAACCACTCAGACATCCTATCCCTGAGTCCCACTGATGGTTTAAGCCTTTTAACCCCTGGTCTCTCTCATGCTATAAGCATGATAGCATCCAAAACCCAAATTTTCTCTCACAGGCCTATGTGCCAACATCCCTGACTCTTTTTAATAGTCCTATGCCAGTGTCCCCAATATTTGAGCCACTTTTCTAGCGCAGAATCCTGGCCTCTGCCCAAAACTTGTTACAACCTCCAAAATCCATCAAAGACATGATGACAGTACTAATAAATTAAAAATAAACCTCAGGACTAGGCCTGAGCATCCAACCTACATGTCTAGGATACAATACATAGCATGAATGACTAAAAGAAATTATGAAACATAACTAGAAGGATCAATACCTTCTCCATTAAACTAGTATAACATCAATTAGGTCTTGCATCCATCCATTTAATAATTACAAGTAAATATATGAAATAACCATGACATGAACCAGTCATTTAACCATGCTTATAACCAGCATAAAACCATATAAATATCAAAGATATGAAAACCATATAAATATCAAAGGTATTACAACCATTAAATGCACATATAAACAAATAAAAAGTAAGCGAACTTGGCTTTTATTAATTATAGGAAAATCTGACCAGGTTCGACACTTCTGCATACCACCTGACCATAGACATGGTTGAACCAAATCTCTCTTTAAGCTAGTCGCCCCTGTGCCATATTCCTATCATGAATGTAGGATCTCATAGAATTACCAATCCAAAAAAAACCAATGGAATCCAAAGGTTAAACCACCTCCACCCTCACCAAACCGTGATCACAACAAACCCAGTGCTTCGATCACAACCAAACTGAACTTGGAATTCCATCTGGAATCCATCACTATTATTGACTAATTTTCCATCTCCTTGCCTCTCAGGCTTTACCAAAATCCAATCCCTGATCACTAGGCCTTAAACTGGGACCAGTCTCTCAAGATTTACCACAATCCAAACCCAGATCACTAAGCCCTAAACTGGAACTTCTCCCTCGGGATTTACCATGTATCCCGCTAAAACCGGTTAAGGGATTCCTATGCCTTTGGGAATTAACCTTGAGACCACCTCCTCCCTAGATTTTGAAATCCATCCAACAAACCAAAACACAAAATTGAGATACACATACCAACATACCATGTCATCTGGAAAAAATCAAGGCTAGGCTGAAAACCATTGTCATAACCTGGTAAAACCATGCCACCGATAGCAAGAGAACTATACACCAATAAGAAAATCCATGCATGTCCAAACAAATAGGAAATCACACATGCAAAAGGTTACCTACAAGTATTCCTACTAAAACCATTTGATCCTACTTTCCTTTCCATGATCCTTGCTTTCCTACCTTTCCCTTCCTTGATTTTCCTTCCTTTATCCAAAGCTAGAGTGCTCCAAGAAACTCTAAGTGACCAAGAGTGAGTGAGAGAGAGAGAGAGAGAGAGGGAGAGAGAGAGAGAGAGAATAATGAGAGAGCTCCAAACTTGAACAGACAAAAGGTTACCAACTAGTCTCAGAAGCCTCTTTATTAATGAGGCCTCGATTCTCTTCATTTTCCATTATTTTTCTTCAATTTCCTCCTCACATGCAACCTGTGACCTTTCACCTTACTTTTCTCCTAATTCCATTATTTTCATAAATAAATGTGCCAAAAATGACTTTTAATGCCTTTGCCTTAGCCTTTGCCAATTTTCCTTAGCCAAAACACACATCCAATGATGCCCACTAGGATATATTTTCCCAACATTCAAATTGGAATAAATGTCCCTTAATCCTGGTCTTATTTTTCCTTTATTAATTTTTATTACATGAAATTCCTCAGTGTTAAACCATACCAAGACCTTAGGAAAACCGTTAAAAAGAAAACATATTGCCCATGGAGCTTTATAACTTAGCTCGTTGCAGTATTTACAATGAAAGACTTGCTCAAAAGAAAAACATCATGACAACATGACAAGATAACAACCATAATAATATGACACCTGTACTGCTTATTGGAGCTTTATAACTTAGCTCATGGTGGTATTTACATCCATATACATATATATACATATACCAAAACATCAGCAAAACATGTGCCAAACATATACCAACATCAAACCAAAACTGATTTGCCTCAACTAGTAAATAATGAAGATATAGGGCCCACATTTGATCCGCCATCTCCCATGTAGCTTCTTCAAGCCCAAATTTCCACTGCACTTTAACTTTCTCTATGGTTCTATTCCTGATCATGAGGTGTTTCTGTTGCAATATGCACTAGGGCTCTGTCTAGAACTCTCCTTCTTTCCCCACCTGAAATACAAACCAATCAATAACATGATCAACATCCTTTATATACTTCTTAAGTAATGAAATATGGAAAAAACCATGGAATTTCATTATTGGAGGTAGTGCAAGTTGGTATGCCACTAGTCCAATCGTCTCTAGGATCTCAAAAGGCTTGTAATACCATGGTGTCAACTTGGCACATGAAAGAATCCTCAAAGAGCTTTTGTTGGGCTTGATGCGCAAGTACACATGCTCCCCAACCTAAAGCTCCTTGAACACCATGTGTTGATCTGCATAACTCTTCTATCTATCCTATGTTGCCTTTAGATTCTTCTTTATTACTTGCATTTCCAAATCCATGTATGCTAACATATCTGGTCCAAAAAGTACCTTGTTCACTGGATCACTCTAGTTGATGGGAGTGTTACAACTCCATCCATACAGTGCTTTGAAAGGACTCATCCTCAATGACTTCTGATAACCATTTTTGTATGCAAACTCAACCAATGGAAGATACTCCTCCCATTTCCTCTGCTAGTACATCACATACATCCTCAACATACCCTCCAATATCCTTTTGACCCTCTCCTTCTATCCATCTGTCTATGGACGATAAGTTGTACTAAAGGCCAACTTTGTACCCAAGCCTGTAAATAGCTCCTTCCATAACTTAGAAGGGAACTTTGCATCACTGTCCAACACAATATTCTTCAGAACACCATGCAGTCTCACTATCTCTCTGATGAACACCTGTGGTACCACCCTGGTTGAATATGTAGTCTTCACTGGAATGAAGTGAGCTACCTTGCTCAACCTCTCAACCACAACCATAATAGAATCATGTTTCCTCACTGTCCTCAAAAGACCCATAGTGAAATCCATCGAAATGACCTCCCATTTTCATTCTGGAATCACTATAGGTTGTAATAACCCACCTGGATGCTTACATTTCACCTTTACCTATTGAAAATATAAACATCTAGCCATGAACTCTGCCACTTCCTTCTTCAAATTCAAACAATAGTAGAACTTCTTTACTGTCGTTGAATTCTTCTAATATCCTATATGACCCGAGTATGGCTTGGCGTGAAACTCCCTCGAGACAGGTTTCTTCAGCTCACTGCAATTCGACGCATACATCATGTCTCTAAACCTAACCAAACCATCTGTCATGAGATGATAGTCTGCATACTGCTTACCTGTACCTATACCTATACATGTGCTCTGTTGTAACCTATGCATAATCTCCATGTATTTTTCATCATGTTGTCCTACCCGCAAGATCCTATCCTGTAACTCTATTCCATAAGAGCTCATAGTTGCTATATGATTTACATGTACCTTCCTGCTAAGAGAATCTGCAACCAAGTTTGCCTTCCCTTTGATGCATCTGATCTCAAAGTTGAACTCACTAAGGGTAACCAACCATCTAGCTTGCATGGAATTTATATTCGGTTGGTCAAAAAAATACCTGAACCCATTGTGATTGCTCATCAATGTAAACTTCATGCCATGAAGATATTTCCTCCACATCTTCAATGCATGTATAATCACTGCTAGCTCAAGATCATGTGTTAGTTAGCTCTTCTCATGCTCATTCAGTTTTTGTGACTTATAGCACACTACCTGTTCTTCTTTCATGAAAACTCCTCCAAGTCCTCTCTTGAAATCATCTATACACACTACAAACTCCTTGTCTGGAACTGCAATATTTAGCACTGGTGCATGTGTCAACAACTTCTTAAGCTACTCAAAACTAGCCTCACATTCTCTGTCCATTCGAACTTATTACCTTTTCGTTGCAATGATATGATAGGATATTTAATGTGTGAGAAGTTCCTGATGAACCTCCTATAATAACCTGCCAATTCCATAAATGATCTCACCTCATCCACATGCTTAGGAGCTGCCCACTCCATGATAGCCCTTATCTTTTTTGGATCCACTATTATGTCATCCTCGGAGATACCATGCCCCGAGTAATGTACCTCAGTATAAAAGAAGTTGCACTTGCTAAGTTTAGCATACAACGGATGCTCTTAGCAATCTCAACACTACTACTAAATGCTCGACATGTTCTTCCTCATTCTTAGAATATACTAGTATGTCATCAATGAATAAAATAACAAACTTGTCTAGAGAAGGATGCAACACACTATTCATCAAACACATAAATGTAGCTGGAGCATTAGTCAAACCGAATGGAATAATAAAAAACTCATAATGCCCATACCTAGTCCTAAACATAGTCTTGAAGATATCCTCTTCCTTGATGCATACCTAATGGTATCTCGATCTCAAATCGATCTTAGAGAACATTGTTGCTCCTTTAAATTTATCAAAAAAATCATCAATCCTCGTCAAAGGGTACCTTGTTCTTGATGGTTACTTTGTTCGGCTACCTATATTCAATGCATAATCTAAGAGTATCATGTTTCTTCTTCACGAACAACACTAGTGCACCCCAAGGTGATACACTCAGCCTAATGTATCCCTTGTCAAGCATCTCCTTTAACTTTAACTTCAACTCTACCAACTCAGGTGTGCTCATCCTGTAAGGTGCTTTTGATGTTGGAGCTTCCCCTGACATGAACTCAATAGAAAAGTCTACTTCATTGTGAGGTGGAAACTCTATAATGTCCTCAGGAAATACATCCTGAAACTACTGCAAAACTCGGTGCCTTCTTAACACATTGGCATCCTCAACCTCCTTACCCTTTTCACTAGAAATGTGTACTGCAAACATCACACAACCTTTTTTGCAACTACACTTAGCCTGCATAGCAGTAACCATCCTCACTGATGTAGACTTATTCTTTCCTTGCAGCGTCCTCTTTTCCCCACTATCATCCACACACTCAATGGCCTTGTCGAAGAAATCCACTTTGGTTCTATGAATGTATAGCCAATCCATACCCAAAGTCATACTATACCATCCCAATGGAAATACATTCAAGTGTGTTGTTGCAGGCATGCCATTTAACTCAAATGCACAAGCTCTCACCCAATTGTGAACTTTCTTCTTTGTACTTGTAGCTAACTGCACCAACCAAGATTTTACATGCATTTATTTTATCAAACCACACTTATCCAACAAGTTAGGATTAATATAACTATAGTTATATCAAGGATCAATCAAAATAGAAACAACTTGATCACAAAGCTTATTGTCCATCTCAATGATCGATGCCTGATTATCTACCTACATATTGTCCATAGTTACGTAGATCTAAGGAATGTTATGACCAACATCGCCAACTATGTGTGCCTCCTGAGAACTATAGATTTGGGATCTACTACCACTCTGATACTTTGGACAATCCCTCTTATAATGATCCTTACCACATATCCAACACTGCAATGGTTCCCTACCACTGCCTCTAGCTTGATACTCTCTACATCCCTTGTCAGTTGTATTGAATCTCTTATAAGGAACTGCATTTTATTTCTCACTTGCATCTTGAGGTCTTCCACTCTTTGGTGTCCATTTTCCTTTATCTTTCTCATTTATTTTCAAATCATGCTTAGGCTCAACTTTGCGCTTTGACTACTCATAAAAATGCTTCAACTTTCTAATGGCCTCCTCCAATGATCTAGGATCATCGAAATCAATCTGGTGTATGTATGCAACTAGAAATCTACTGATGAATCTTTGAACCTTGGCCTTCTCCTCTTTGAGGTAAGGCACATATCTCAACAACTCTAAAGAATATGCTAGTATATTCATTGTCTATCATAGAACCCATCTAAAACTCATAAAACTCCTTAGCCCTGTCATCATAGTACCTCTTAGACAAGTACTTGTTCTTGAAAAACCTTTCAAATGCATGTTGAGTCAAATATTCCTCATGTATACCTTTGACATTGTTCATGTATTCCCACCAAATATCTACTTTACCTTCAAGACTGAAAGTGGCTATCCTTTCTTTCATGTTTTCTAAATAATCATGTAATCGAAAAAATTTATTCATACCAAGCAACCATGCCTCTGCATCCTGTGATTTCTTCATCTCTCAATCAAAGGTACATGGCTTTTCCTTCTTAAACTCATCTAAAAAGTATCCCCTATCACTCCTCCTATAAGGATCATAATTATGACGATCATGATGCCTGTCAGAACTAGAACTAGAGTAGTATTTGTGTCTATCACCTCTTCTATCCGAAGTATCTAACAACCTACCATCTTTGATCATGTCAGATATATCTGACCTATGTCTACTAGGATCCCTACTTCCATATGCTCCATTATTTTTGTCCTCATGTCCATGGCTGATCTGAAGTGGTCCCTGCCACTGCAAATATGACACTCTAAAGAAGTATCACATTCACCTCTTCTTATTTCTCTTGTGCCTACATGATTTTGCCATTATATGCTTTGAAACTCCTTATTTCTTGCTTTAGGATTCTCAATGTGTCTTCCAAATCATAAGAGTGCCCCACACTACACTGTCCATCTGATGGATAGGGAGGTTCTATGTAGTCTACCACCTTGCTAGCCATTTGATCTCTTTCCTGCAAGGCATACTATGTCATCTAAACCAAATCACAATAACCCAATGTATCTTAGAATAATTTGGGGAGGACACCTTGTCTACAATATCATCAAATCAATGTGATACATGTATAGCATAAACATAACAACATATATACATATATGGAATAATTGCATCAACACATAAAAATCATTCTAGCTAAGCTCCAGTCATCAATGCAAGGCCATATCAACAATGCATGTTATGACCTCATGCATGACAACAACCATTACTCCATTGTACATATTGTCACATGCAATTATCAACATGCATAAGCAATGTCTAATCAACAACACATACGTATGAACAAATGTAGTTTTCATAAGCGATCAATTCTTGTAATCAACCTACAAGACTAATACATGTAATTAAACAACCAAGAACGCAACCTAACATACAAGGATGTAATCGGGCTACATATAATCATATAACCATTCATATACTTCTAGCGAAGCATTCCACAAAATCAACATCAAGTTCCTCATGACAACCTTACTATAATCATGCTCAACATGATACCATGAAAAAAGCACATAGAATGCAAGTGTAAGAGACACACATGCAACTGACATGCATGCATGACCAACACTTTCACCCAAGGAGAGCGCAATTATGCTTTGATACCACCCTATAACATATCCTCCTCCCAGATCCACCTAAGAAAACAACCATCCAAGGTAAACATGCGACGAGAAAGGTTGCGATAAGGGGATTTAACTTCCTTGGTGATCTTAAGGAAATGGAAATCGATGGAACACATCAAAAATACCCATCCACATAAAAAAAACACCCTCAAGAGGCTTAACGGTCCTATCGTCTGGACTCCACAGTTGGTGAGGCACTTGGAAGCTTCAGAGAATAACATCGTGCAGGTTGTTGATCACTAGATTGACCATATCATAGGAGGATTTGTCACTGAGCTCACTATTGATATGACCATCAGTTATAGTGAAGCAGAGCGAAATCTATTCAAGGGACTGCGAGGTAAGTACTTAAAATCTCTGAAAAACTTGAATTAAGATGTTGTGTGAAAAATGGGTTATGACATTACCTTGATGTTGGGGACTACGCGAAGTGGAAAATTATTCAAAAGGAACGGAGAATCAGGCTCGGAATATAGTACACTCTTGGGATCCTCTTCAAGTGACGACGAAGGAAATATTCTGAATACACCACAAAGTGTGTTGCAGTTGGTAAATTAGGGTATCCTTAGGGTACCTCATCCATCCACTCCACCTTTTCTTCCATCTCCACTGCATACACCTACACCTTCACCTACACCTCCACCTCCACATCCACCATTCAACATGGAAAACGTAATGAAGATGTCGACCTATAAAGGGGTGGGGAGCGAAGACCCCGAGCAATTTTGGTTTGTTTCAAATGTTGTGTGGATAGCGCAGTAGATCACTAATGATAATTCAAATAAAGTGTAGTTGGTCACGGTGTTGTAGGATAGATTGTTGACTTGGTATATCAAGTATTGTCAAGACCACCTTGTCACGACATTGGTCGATACTCAACAAGTATTGAACAATGAGTTTCAGAAGCCTGAATATCAAGCGCAACCTATTACAGAGTTTAAGGAGATATAGCAAGTGGTAAATGAATCCTCGTGGGATTTCGATCAAAGGCTGAAATGCCTCTCTGGCAAGCTAATATGAACATCACAAGTGAACAACACAAACATTGGTACATTGCTTCATTGTTGCCTCACCTAAAGTTACCATTGTCACAATAGAAGATAGAAATGCAAGCAAAAGTTGTGGAGATTACGATGAGGTTGGAAGCCTCACCAATACAATATACGAACATTGGAGTACAACAAATTCACTCGTAGCTCACAAGTCTGCACATAGAGTTGTAGAGCCTAAAGAAGGGAAAGGAAGCCCAGCCTAAAGTTCATGTAGGATTTTGGTGCTTGAAATGCAAGGGCCACAACCATGATAAGGGCCATTTTCTAGTTTATCAAAAGTATCTTATTGGGGGGGGCATGTCCCCCTGAAGCCAAAAAATATCACAGGGAAAAGCACGGGAGCAACACTATGGTGCGCTATTTGTTAGGTTACAGGACAAAATGCAACAAACAATTGTCATTTACTACAGAAATTTGTATAGACACCCTAGTAGTTGTTTTGGACTTTTGGAAAATCTTTCAGTCATGAGAGCCATTGTCGAAGTTATGAATTAATGATAGATAGAACCCCTACCTATCGAATGCAGGAAAAAAATCTTCCTCAGGATCAGGGTGTTGGTGTAGCATGTGGAGGATTCTAAAGTCATGGAAGAGGAAGAGGAGGAGGGGCTAGCAGAGGTCGTGGACAAGTTATTTGCTATCATTGTGGTGGATCTGGACATTTTGCGCGTGACTATCTAAACCCTACACATCTGTATTGTCAATATTGTAGATACTTCGACCATGTTATATAAGATTTCCCAATACTTATAGTAAAAATGCAAGAAAATAATATGCATACCTAGCAACCCCAGCAAAATATCTAGATGATGAGGTTGGAGCCTCGCAAAAAAGATCATAGTGTCAATATCTGACGTGTAGTGGCATGGCCACAGGTGAAGATAAGGGAAAGCAGCCACAAACTGAGGGATGGGAACACAAGGCTGCTGAAAATGAAGTCAGGTTTGACCTTGACCGAGCTAAAGAGACTTTTATGGAAGCTAAAAAAAAATTCACGGAAGCTTCTATATCCAGAAGTCAAGAGAAATCAAATTGGAATAGTGAAGTGCAAGATGTGGATCCTTCGTTGTTAGCTATTTTCCTGAAGACCTGTATGAAGTTGATGCATGATAAGAAGGCATTAAAAATGCTTTAGGAACTAATAGACAATTGTACAGGTATATTAAGATTCCTTCATAACAATGCGTTGTGAGGAAACTAGGCAAGTACAAGAAGCGAACATGGTGCAAGATGAGGCTAACCCCGCACATAGGAGAGTATGAAATGGACCAAGTAATCTTGGATCTAGGGTCTGATGCAAATGTACTGCCTAAATAGAAATGGGAAAGGATGGGGAGACCTACGCTGCAATGGTCTCCTATAGAGCTATGCATAGCTAATCAACAAAAGATTATTCCTATGGGGCACCTATATGGGATAATGGTGGACATTGAAGGAGCAAGTATGTTGGCTAACTTTGAGGTAATTGAAATAGTCGATGACAACAATCCTTACCCTACTACTAGGAATTGATTGGGCCTTCGACATGGATGCGGTGATCAATCTGAAGAAGTGGAAGATGACATTTGAGAGGAAGGAACTCAAGGTTATTATACCACTAGACCCTACTAAGGGAGCACATTATACTGAACCTTTTTGTGACTTTGTGGAGGATGATGATGATATAGACCAGATATACAAGATCACTGCCTGAGACAAAGATTGAATCAACCCCACTATAGATGGATGGATTGCATGGGATAGAGACAACTCTTGTACCTCAGATTCAGATGAAGAGCTTGAACATTGGCAAAATCGTTTGCATGAGGACTCTACACTACCTTGTGATATGATGACAAAATCATTGTGGTTCGTATCTACAAGGGTAAGGAAACTTCCACATTATGATGGCCTAAATGATGTTAATCTCTTTTTGGATGAGTTTGAAAGGGAGGTTCCCAAGGAACATCAATTCCAAGCACTCAAATTGGCCCTGTGCACTACTCCTACCCGACGGTGGGGTACGCATAAGGAAAGCTTCACTAACTAGAAGGAATACAAAAAAATGAAGCTAAGGTTTGGGTATGCTAATACATGGATGGTTGAGAAGTATAGCGGAAAGGATGACCCATGCGAGAATTTGGTGCAGTGGATGAAAGTTTGGGGACAAGAGCCACAGCCAGAGTGGGTACATGTTTTCTGTCACACCTTGGACACTATCCCTATGAACGGGTACCTAGAAATAGAGTTGTGCCACGGAACGGCTGAATGGGATATTTTGCAGCAAAGTTTCTTATTAACCTTCAGTTTTGAGGACGGGTTTGCATGCATTGATGAAGCACTCCAAGAGATAAAAGTTGTTATCTTTAGCATGCCTAAGGAGCTGGTAGAATGGACTCATTCGAATTGGAATACCCAACTGCACCATGTGCTAGAATGTTACAATGTGACAGCTGAAGAAGAAGAGGAGAATCCATGGAATATTAATATTCCAGAAAATGAAGGTTAGTGCGAGGTTGAAGGACCTAAGACAGAGAACCTTGATGTAACAAAGCCGTTGAAAACTGGTCAAGTAAATATTTGATCTCATATGGAGCCTAAGTTCGCAGAGATAGGAGACTATTATGACAAAGATACAGTCGATAAGGTGGTCGAATTACTACATGAATACCAGGATCTATTCTCAATGAAGTTCTCAGATCTGAAGGGTATTGTAGGATATTTCGACGTAATAAAAATTACATTGAAACCTAACACGAAGCCCATAAAGAAGAAACCTTATCATCTCAATCCAAAGTATAAAGAAAAGGTGTGCAAAGAGCTTGATAAGATGCTCAAGCCTAGAATAATTGAACCAGTTGAATAATATTATTGGGTGAGCCCAATGGTTGTCTAGGAAGAGAAACATCAAGGCGAAATTAGGATTTGCGCAGATCTCATAAATGTTCATGATGTGTGCGTTCATGATCTGTTTCCAACACAATTTAGTAATGAAGTCTTGGAGAATGTTGGAGGCTAGGAGGCATATTCATTCACAAATGGATTTTCAGGATACCATCAAATAAAGATTGCGCTGGAGGATCACAGCAAGGTGACCTTTGTGACAGCATTTGGATGCTTTCAGTACAAAATAATGCCATTCAAGCTGAAGAATGTGCCCGTGATCTTCTTCGGGGTAGTAATTGTCATGTTTAAGGAGTGGGATGCTTTCAATGCACAATAATGCCATTCGGGATGAAGAATGTGCCCGCGATATTGTTCAGGGTAGTAATCATGATGTTTAAGGAGTTTATTCATAAATTTTTGGAGGTGTATTTTGATGACTAGACTATATTCAGAATGGTGAAGCTCCATGTTGTAATTCTACACCTCATGCTAGATACATGTTGCAGATACCAGATCACGCTAAACTTGAAGAAATGTATTTTTGTGTGCCTTTTGGAATTTTTCTAGGCCATGTAGTATGTAAGTAAGGATTGATGGTGGACCCTCCAAAGATAGCAGTGCTTGTGAATTTAGAAGCTCCCAAGAATGTTAAGTAGTTGTGTGCAACGTTGGGCCACACAGGCTACTATAGGAAGTTTATCAAGTCTTATGCCTAGATAACCGCACCAATGGAGAAACTATTAAAGAAGGATGTGACTTTTTTTTGTGATGATGAGTGTCAACATAGTCTTGATGTGCTAAAGGACAATATGGTGACTATGCCCATCTTAGTATTTTCAGGTTAGAAGAAAGAGTTCCATGTGCATGTAGATGCCTCATGTATTACACTGGATGCAGTATTAACCTAGCCTAGCGAAGGTGATATTGATCATCCAATAGCATTTACAAGTAGGAAATTTTCAAAAGCTAAAAAGAATTATTCCACTACAAAGCGCGAAGGGTTGGTGATGGTCTGTGTGTGGAAAAAGTTTCTACAGTATTTTTTGAGTGCACACTTCAAAATGTACATTGATCACTCTGCTCTCAAGTACTTGGTCAATAAGCCTATGCTGGGGGGGGAATTTGTAGGTATTTTTTGTTGTTCCAAGAGTATGACTTTGAAGTAATAGTGAAGCCTGGACAGTTGAATGCAGGACCAAATCACCTAAGATGAATCGATATAAGTGAAGAACCAACAACCAACCAATTTAGAAGAAGGATTGCCAGATGTCCAACTCTTTGTTGTGCACGTTGTGGATGACCACTTTGTTGATATCATTCAGTTTTTGACCACGGTATAGTCCCGGAAGGCTATTATATTCAACAAAAAAGGAATTAGTGGTTTATGCAAGTAACTTTTCTGTTATAGCGGGACATTTGTATAAGATGGGAATAGATGAAATATTGCATCAATATGTCTCAAAGTTTGAGCGTGCTAGTATCCTCGCTGAAGCACATGGAGGAGTGGCGGGAGGACACTATGTAGTTAGAGCCATCACACAGAAGATTTTATGCATAGAGTTATGGTGGCTAATAGTGCATAGAGATTCTAAGGCATTTTGTAAAGCATGTGATTCTTGTCAAAGGATGGGAAAACCTTCGTGAAAAGATGAATTTCCCTTAAACCATTAGGTTTCATTACAAATATTTGAAAAATGGGCAATTGACTTTATAGGTCTGATACAACCACCAGGATGGGAGGCAGGCATGCGATACATCATTACTGCGATGAATTACTTAAACAAATGGTGTTACACAAAAATATCATCACCATGACTATTTGCAGTCAGTATGGGTCTATCATTACTTATACTGTCCTCCTAAGCAAGTCTCAAACCTCAGCTCTTCATGTCAAGCTTTGAAAATGAGCGAAAGACATTAAAAATCAATAAAGCTCTGGTTCCACACTTTCTCTCACTTTTACCTGCAGGAACGCACCCTTTTTTCATGTTACCTACGTATCTACCCACTCTGTCTGTAAATGGGTGGGTGCGGACCCCTGTGAAAGTAAAAAAGGTGCAAGTTTATTCTAAAAAACTCACTTTGGGTTAATTCTAGATGATTCTAGAAGGAATTTTGACGTGGATTGTTCGCTCCAAGATGGTTCATGCATCCCAAAAGAGAAGGAACTAATCCCTTGATAAGAGGAGCTATCCCTTTGAAGGATGACCTAGTAACTTCCCTCCATTGCACTATAAATTAAGGCATTGGGCTGGTTGCTGGGGAGGTTAGAAGCTGAACATTTTTAAGGGAAAATGCTGATGGAATTGAGACTTCGTAGTTAAGCTTGAGAGGAGAGATCACATACCTTTTGGCTTCATTGGGAAGTGAGTGAAACTTGTCAAAGTAGAGGAGACTTCTTGTTGGACCCTGGGAGGAGCTTGTACACATCAAGGCACAGGTTGTAAAGTTCTTCTTGATTTGAATTAATACAATCAAATTCATTTTTCTCAACAAATTGTCTTATGTGGTTTGTTTCATAAATTCCTTGATCATTATGATGGATATGCTTTATGACATTGGCTTTTCAGGTGTTATTTAATTTGTTTGCTTGTTTTTGTTTGCAGACTTGCTACAACGGAGCTCATTTGGATCAAAGGAGTGAGGCTTCCACAAACTTGCATTGGACCCAAGGTAGGCCTAAAACACTTGTTTGCCTTTGTTTTTAATTGCATATTTAGAGAAAGATAGTTTTTGATTGGCTTGCTTGTCACTAGATATATTTAGATACTAGCAAGGTCGAGCTTGTCCGCAAAATCGACTCATTCCATGTGACAAATTGGCAACTCCACTGGGGACTTGATTTTTCCCTTGTTTTGACTTTGACCTGAGAAACTATGTTTTTGTTTCTGTTTTTGGCTTGTTGTGTGTGAAATTGGGTGGATTTAGTAGATCTAGGATTATTTTTTGTTTTTCATAACTTTAGGAGAGGAACGCAGCCTCGGCTTGCAACACAGTGTAGGCTTATCCACACTTTTTCTTTTCACATAGAGAATTCCCGCACCTATGTGAACTGTGGGCCTGCGGACCCTAATAAAATTTTGAAAACTTAAAATTTTCTCTTTTAGTCTTTTTAGTATTTGTTTAGATGTTGTTATCCCCTACCTAGACCTGCATGTGACTTGTTAAGAACTTTCCTTAGGTTAATTCCATTGGTGTTAGGGTTTTAGGTGAAATTCCTAGAAGTTTTGGTTGCCGGTCTTGATTTTCATTTTGGTCGTGTAGTAGCTCAGAGCTTAGAAGCTGTAGAAGCCTCAGATCACCTTGGTTTTTACTAGTCTTCTTATGAGTCTGACCATTTGCAAAATCTACCTTTGTTGAGGAATCCATCTTTTGTTTTCTCTTTGTGAAACTTCGAAAAAGCTTGTGTTAAAAGTTTGGATTTCATTTTTAAGAAAGAAAACAAAATTGATTGTTTTTTGACTAATTTGTGATTCTGGACAAGTTAGTCCTTGGTTTGCTTATAGTTGAGTAAAACATCCTTGAAAAAGACATCTTGTAAGCTTTTACTTCAAATAGTTTTTTATAGTTTATAAATCTCAAGATTTGCTTTGTCCATAGTTTTGAGTGTTTTATAAAATAAAAAAATCTCTTTTGAAAAAGTTTGTTTTTGTAGTATTTGAGCGTTTGAAAGAAAAGGGAAATTTTTGTGAAAATAACTAGTTGTCTCATTTTGAGTGCATTGGAAAAGACAAAAACTCTTCTTTTAATTTGTTTGTTAAGAAATATTTGTGTTTACAAGCATTTGCATTCTCAAACTCTTTCCTAGCTAGAAGTTCATTGAAGGGAAAAGATTGTTTAATCATCTTAAGTGCATTTTTAGTGATTTCAATTCGAGTCTTCACACCACGAGTTTCATCTCTGCACCTCTTGACTTAAAGAAAAACCAATAAAAATAACGCTTAAATTAAAATCAATCTCGTAATATTTTTATTTCTAGGCCTCTATTACACCAACATAGCTTAGGCTAGCGTCTTGGAGTAGGGAGTAATCAACTCTCCAAGATAGTAAAACAAACAAGTAGTTGTATCTTGCGGTAGGAGAAAAATCCAACTGTTGCATCTATGCTCTGGGAAAGCTCCTCTTAAAGGAGAAGCACGAGATCATGTCTGAGCCAATGTGGGAATAAATCCTTCCTCATTGGGAACGACGCCAGATATTCGCGTATTACAAATGGTAAACCTCGGATTAACCATTGTCGAGGAGCCTGGGGTCAGTTGTTGGTAAACCTCGGATTATGTCAAGGAGCCTTCAAGGGGATTGTGCTTGCTACTCTACCCTTGCGTGCGTATCAGATCGTAGACTGTTCCCATAGGTATATTTGTTTCTGTTGGTAACCTTAGTGACCATATTCTATAGGATTCTTCCTAAGGTGACGGTGGCGGGAAGA
>APFE030611791.1:12348-48418 GCA_000404065.3 Pinus taeda | reverse complement strand
TTCTCGCCTTTGACGACAGTTTACATCATCGACTTTCGATCAAGGGATCCCATGACATGTTCGACATCAACACATCTTATCACATCTCATGGATTGTACTGAGTACTTTGAGAGCCATTGTCATTATTGGTGGTTTCTCTCATGCTTGTTAATAGTTTACTTCATTGACTGGCAATCAAGCGGTTTCTACCATGTTCGACTTCGACACATTCATTTGCATGGATAGAATCGTACTGTTTCAGGAAGTAGAAATGAAGACCCTGGATCTAGTTTCCGCCATCCAGGCTGTGAGGAATTTTGTATTCATTATACTATGGACTATTCATAAACAGATGGTTGTGTCCATACTGTGTCCACATGTGTCTATACTTATGATGTGTTACAAGATCATTCCTATATCAGAGCAGTAGTTATTTTTCTAGTCAGTTTTCAGTCTCTTAGTTAGTTATTATCTGAGTATGGGAATGCCTACCTCAGCGATGATATGATCTCATATATATATTTTTCATTGAATGTTTTTACAAGTTCCAATTGGGCTCCCCGCAAGATGATCCTCGAAATGATAAAGTACTTCACTCTTCCTAAATGATAAATGAAAATCCTCATCTACTACAGACTTCGCACTTTAGGGGGAAATCTGTTATACAAAAATATTGTCACCTTGATTATTTGCAGTCAGTATGGGTCTATCATCACCTATACCAGCCTCCTAAGCAAGTCTCAGACCTCAGCTCTTCAAAACAAGCTTTGTAAATAAGAGAAAGACATCAAAAAGCAATGTAACTTTAGTTCCGCACTTTCTCTCACTTTTGCCTGCGGGCCCGCACCTTTTGTTCAGAATACCTGCATACTTCTATGCTCTGTATGTAAAGGGGAGGGTGCATACCCCTGTGAAATTCAAAAGGTGCAATTTTTATCTTAAAAAACTCACTTTGGGTTAATTTTAGATGTTTCTAGAAGGAATTTTGACGTGGATTGTTTGCTCCAAAGTGGTTCATGCATCCCAAAAGAGAAGGAGCTAATCCCTTGTTAATAGGAGCTATCCCTTTGAAGGAGGATTCTATCCCTTTGAAGGAGGACCTAGTAACTGCCCTCCATTGCACTATAAATTGAGGCATTGGGTTAGTGGCTAGGGAGGTTAGAAGCTGAACATTTTTTAGTGTAAATGCTGGTGAAATCAAGACTTCCTATTTGAGCTTAAGAGGAGAGATCACATACCTTTTTGGCTTTAGTGGGGAGTGAGTGAAGCTTGTCAAAGTAGAGGAGACTTCTTGTTGGACCCTGGGAGGAGCTGGTATAGCGTCAAGGCAAAGGTTGTAAAGTTCTTCTTCTTTTGAATTAATACAATCAGGCTCATTTTTCTCAACAAGTATCTCATGTTATTTGTTTCATGGACTCCTTGACTTTCATTTTAAATATGTTTTATAATATTGGATATTCAGGTGCTATTTAATTGTTTGCCTTGTTTGTGCTTGCAGGTTTGCGACAAAGGAACTTACTTGGATCAAAGGAGCGAAGGCATCCCCAAACTTGCGTTGGACATGAGGTAGGGCCTAAACACACTTGTTTTCCATTATTTATAAAAGCACATTTAGAGAAAGATAGTGTCTGGTTGGTTTTCTTGTCATTAGGTCTTCTTTAGATTCTAGGAAGGTCTATCTTGTCCGCAAGATCGACTCATTCCGTGTGACACTTAGTGTAGTGTGATCCTTCGGCTAGGTCCAGTGGGACTACTACACGTTGTGACTTTTTCTCGAAGATCATTTTGCGCTTCTTTAGGCTGATGACTCCGTTCATATCAGTGGCCCAATCTATTCCTAACAGCACGAGATAGGGATTGATGTCATTGACAATCTCTATTACCTCAAAATCCTCTTGCACGCTCGCGCCTTCAATATCAACTGTTACCCCTTACAACCTTCCCATGGGAAAATATTATGTTAGTTCACCATTCGTAATTGGATAGGGGACCATTGTAATGTGAGCCTACCCATTCATTCCCATGTTTTCTTCGATAACACATTTGCGTCCAATCCCAGGTCTAGGATTACCTAATCCATTTCATACTCACCAATCTGTGTTGTCAACCTCATTTCCCTTCCAGTGTGCAATGTATGCTTCCCCAATTTTTGGACTATGCATGGTTCTCCTAACCTCGTGCACCTGGTGATCAGTTCCTGTAGTCCTTTAACTGCCTTGTTGTCGTGCAATAGTTTCATGCACATCTCCAGAAAGGTAGTGAACATTGAAGAATTCATTCCTGGCTTTGGTTGATCCTTACTACCTGAAGTGGAGGCCTCCGTGAAGCTCTTATTAGCTTCCATGAATGTCTCCTTTGTGCATTCTAAGTCAAACTTGGCTTCCTTTGCAGGAGCCTTGTGGACCCACGTACTTTCCTCTGGCTGCTTCCCCGTACTTCTACCGTGGTTGTACTGCTTTTGACCATCATGTTTACATTTAGGTCCTCTTCACATGGCTCGGACCTCATCATTTGTATATTCTGAGTTGAGGGAGGCTAGAATACCCCTTTTTCATGCATCCTTGTGATCAACATAGGACAATCTATTGTTGCATGATCAAACTGAGCACAATATGTACAATATATCCTCGTCGGGTTGGTACAATCATGGGCATAGTGCCCTGTTCGTCTGAATTGTAACAAATTAACTATTTGCGGCCCCTTCCTGGTCCCATTCCACATCATCCTCGACCTCACCCCTAAAATCCAGTGCGCCCATCCCCACATTTGGGTCGAGGGCTCACTTTTCGGTTTGCATCCTATAGGAAGGAGTCTAATCCATCATTAGCTCGTAACTGTGGAAAATGCGGTCATCGTGGCCCACCAACCTGTAGAAATTACAAAAAAGTTGTTTGGGTGTCTATGTATACTTCTGCAACAAATTTCAATTATCCGTCATGTGTTTCCCTCCTATCTAATAGATCGCGCACCATAAAGTGGGTGTCGCACTCAGCCCTGCCTGTGCCTCCAGTCTCAATGGCATTGGCCCTCCTCCTACCAAGTAGTTAGCAAACACTGGACAATGATCCTTGTCATGGCCCTCACCTTTGCATTTTATGCACCATACTTCCTTGCATGCCTCTAACCATGGTACCCTATCCCACTTCAAACTTTGCATTTCCAAACACAGATTCGATAATTGCATGTGGATTTGTTGAACTCCCATCCCAGGGTTTTGAATCGGGGTCTCATGTAATCTAATCGCCATTTCCAACGCTTCGGCTTGGGTGGAAAGTTTCTGCTGTGATAGCGCCATCCTCAAGTGTGGTGTCAGAGATGCTACAAACCATGTGCGATGCTACCCATCTATCAATGTCATATTGGCTTTGCGGATCGTACTCTTCAACCATTGATCCAGATCCTAGGGAGTCTCACCTAGGAGCATCATGATTTCTTTAAACCCAATGATTGATTATGTTTCTAACTTTGGCCTGCTAAATTCCCTATTTAACACATTCTGGATCTCTTCTATCCCCGCATTTGTGTGGTCGTTAGAGTGCTTGATATACCATGTTAATATGTGATCCTGCAACGCACTCACCAATGTAGTCTTCTTAATATTGTCATCTGTGACACCTTGTGCTTCCCATATTACTCTTACCACGAACCAAAATTGGTCTAGATCTTCATTTCCTACCCCCCTAAATACTGGTTGTTTGATCGCACTCGCCATACTACACTATGGAGGTGGTGGAGGTGGAGTGGGTGGAGATGGAGGTGAGGGAGGTGAAGCAAGGGGCGGTGTGGGTGGAGGTGGTAACCGCGGAATGTGATACCTTATCAAACTGACCGCTCTTCTTGGAGAAACCTTAGAAAACTCTTCCTCACTCTCTCACGAGGGTGAAATTAAGGGACTATTTGCTAATTCTTCAATACTTTTGTAGATCCTTCCGCTCTGCGTAATCCCAAACATTAATGTATTCGCATGACCCTTTTTTCACACAATATCATCTTAATCCAAGTATTCAAAGATTTAATATACTTACCTCACAGTTCTTTGAGAAAGCGTTGCTCTACCTCGTTGTAGCTCATGGTCATGTCTACCGCAAACTCAGTGATAAATCCCCCTATTATCTGGTTGAGCCAATGGTCCACAGATCACACGATCTTATCTTCTGATGCTTCTAGTCTACACACTAATTCTGGAGTCCACACTATCGTTTGTTCAAGCCTACACCTTTCTTGGCTATTGGCTAACTTCACAATCCACTCATACAATTCAGAAGGAAAGGATGCAAAGAAAATCTCGTGGATTTCTGTATACAGGTAACGCTCCAACCACTTTTCCTCCAATATTTGTGGAGTCTTGTTTTCTTGTATCGCGAACTCGTGAATCTTCTTGTCCAACCACTCTTCAATTTCCTTCTTTGTTGGGTTCCAATGGAACAACATCAGACATCCCTTATGCAGATCCCAGTCCTTGCAACCGAACCATTTGTTGGCTTATTGGGGCTTGACCTAGGTTCAAAAGTGATTTAGCCAAGAAAATCCTAGTACTATTGGCCCTTTTGGCAACAGTCCATGGAGCACGGACTGAGGTCTCACCCGAAGTAGTATGGGAGGGTGCTAGAACTAGGTTTCCACACCCTGGGGATGTATGATATGAGGTGATTGGAATGGGGTCCAACCTTTGCACTTACTACACTACGCGCACCAGCGGGTACCCTGTGCCCTGCAATATTATCTTTGCGCAGTTCTAGCTGCAGCACGACCCATGTTATTTACCCAAGTCTTCCTTAGTTAGGCTCTGTTAGCTGATTACTTAGATTATTTTCATACATAAGCATTCATACAAGTATTCATCAAGTGCGTGCGGTAAATAAATAGAGTAAAAGTAATGCATAACATCAAAATACAGATTCAAGAACAGATGCATAGAGTAAACTTCTCTTTATTAACTTCCAATCCCAATTACATTCCCGACTCCGCCCTGCGCACTCAGCTGCAAGGGTCTGCGCACTCAGCTGCGGGCTCTACTAGGCTTCTACGCACTCAGCTGCAGAGTCTCTTCCTACTACTACGACCCACTACACTTCAGATTCCACTCTAACTTCGGACCATGCCTTCACTATTATATCTTTTTTTCCCTCCCTTTTACACTTAGAGCCTTGCTCTATTTATATAATCCCATGGTCTGTAGACCATGGGTAGTCTGACACAAATTTACATTAGATTAAAATATTTTAGGGCAGACAACCCTATGACTCATCCTAGACTTTGCACACCGCGCCTAAAATTCACAGAGTCTTACAATACAATTGACCAAAACTTGGGCTTTGAGCCCCAAAACATGTTGCAGGGGATCCCATCCCCAACACCCCCTTTATTTTGAAAAGACGTGGCATGGAGTAGATGGGTGGAACACAAAAAAGGAAAAAATATGATAAAACACGGGTTGATCCCATGGTATTAATAGAGGGATATCTCGATGAGATTAGCGATAAAATTCATGACACCAAAACATAAGTGTTGTAGCAGTTCGAGCAGCAATACATTTAATTGCTTGGGGGCATCCAAAAGTATCTACATAAGTTGCAGCTCCAAGCAACCAAAATTCAAGAAGTTGTTGGGAAGGTGAGCAGCGCACAGGCCAGTCTGGCACGAGGAAAGATTACATTCGTGGAGATGGACTGGCTGCAAGATGTTAGATTCTTCTCTTTTCCTAAAGGGTTAATTCACGTAGAGATAGTTTAACATCATGTGGTGCTTCACGTAGTCAAAAACATGGGACTGAACCTTGCTGCACTATCACTTGAATCTCTACATGCATTACATCAAGGGGTCATGGAAGAACTCATAATTAGAGAACATCAAGCACTCACTGCCATAAGTGAGTTCAAAGTCAATGTCAAAAACTGTTCATTGAGAAGATGTAGGCTCTAAAGGAAAAGGAGGCACTACAGGCATGTAGTTCACATCTCGAGTCAACATTAGTAGAGGCATGTAAAACAGTTATTGAACTTCACATCCTGAAGGATGCACAACTTGAAGCCAAAGTCAGAAAATTAGCCGCTAGTGTGCATGAGGTTAGAGAAGAAGTTGCACGAGTCACTTTCGAGTTCAACATGAATATTTTAGAGCTATAGTTAAAGTTACAGCCCACAACTCCACCTAAGATCTGAGAGCAGCGTAAAGTCACAATTAAGGAAGGCATGGCTACCTTGGATACCACAGTCATTGATTGTGCGGCACTGTTTGATTAGGCTATGGAGCTATTGACCAATATACAGGAGGATCTGAACCTACAAACATTGAACATAGAGGTAAGGGAGATGCAGTGCCAATATGATGAGGTTAGGGTGACTACGTGCACCTTAGCACCAGCACAACACCTTTCCAATTTATAGGAGGTAAAACAGTTACTGGCACAGGTAGAGGAAGCATAGAAGAAAGAGGCCTTGCTAAATTCCAGGTTGCATCCTTGGTTGGATGAGGCTTATCAGATCACGCTCTCCATTCAAGATAAACTTAAGGGACTACAGCAGATGCAACGGATGATGAAGCTAGCAATAGAAGGACCAGCCATTGAACAATTGGTCAAGGAGGTTTGATAGGCAGCAACACAAAGCGTTGGTGAAGTTGCAGTGATCCAAGTGGAGCTAGGGGATCTTCACAATAAGATCATGGCGACAATAGAGTGAATCGAGGGTGAGTCATAGTCTTTGTGTTGGGGGCCTATTGGGATGGGATCCCATGGTTTAGTTTGGGGTTAAACTAACTCAAATTTTGGTACAATTTTGTAAATAATGTAAAGTCTCCGAAATTTGTGGATGTGGATCGCGTAGATGATTAGGAGTCAAAGGGGCTTAGCCCCTTTTTTTGGATAAGTTTTGAGTCAGTTTTTGAGATTCACCCATGGTTCATGGACCATGGAATTGTATGAAAAAAGTCTATAAATAGTGAGTCTTAGCAAAAGGAAGAAGGAGAAGAAGTAGAACTAAGATAAGGAATTGGGTTAATTGAAGAAGTTATGGCAGGAAGGCTTTGCTTCTTGTGCTTAGATAGAGAAAGAAAGGCTCTACAACTGAGTGGATGGGGGCCTAGGTAGAGTCTGTGGCTAAGTGCATGGAGGTCTAGGTAGATTCCATAGCTGAGTGCGCGTACCCCTCCAGCTGTGTGCGTAGGGAAATTTTGAGTCTGTAATCTGTGAATTAAGATCAATAAAGACAAGTTTATGAAGAATTACTGAGTATTTTTGTTCATGTCTATTTATATTATATGTTGTTAATGAATCACTTTCTTTATGAAATATTGATTGAATGTTACGTGATTCTCCTTAATAAGACTTAATAATGTACGCAATTCTGCAAAATTTCTGGTAATTTCTCTTATATTTTCTTAAGAATTAAGTAGATCTATGTGAACGCCAAATTAGGATAAATTTCTAATGCACGTAAGTAGATAAATTTACTGTTAAAGATCTGCAAGGACTGATCATAGGCCTTCGTAAAGGTCTAAGGGCTAGTTTAATAGAGTTTCAGTAGTGTTTCCTAAGATTTTATCGATCTGCACAAAGGCATATCTGAGGTGTTGGAAGACATTGCACTAGTCTTTGGATGTAGAAACTTGGTTCTTGCATCCCCCCTACTACTTCGGGTGAGACTGTAGCCTGCACTACGCAAGTTGTTGCCAAAAGGGCCAATAGTGTAGGATTTTTTTGGTTGGCACAACTAACTCTGAACCTGGGTCAGGACCCCCTAAGCCAACATATATGCCATTGAAAAATGGATCCTAGAGGACACTCACACAATTTAAATGAAACATAGTGAAGAATCCAAGGAGGTCACAATAGTTTCTTGGGTCATCTATCGACCCAACATTATGGGACCCTTAGGCCAAAATAAGGATATATTTATTGAAATAGTCAAACGAAAGTTGATGGATGAGTAGTAAGCTTACGTACAACATCAATCAACTCAATTGACCACACTAAATAAAACTCCAGTCCTGTAATAGACTTAAGCTCAATTGAGTAGAATCGAGAAGCGAAAGGTACAAGTCTTGGGAATTAACTTATCTTCGTATTCACCTCCCATCTCTCTGACACCTATTACTGAGGAAGTACATGGTGGAAAAGGGAAGAATACTCAAGTCAACATGCATCCTACTTAGATTGACACACAAACTACTTAAGTTGACCCACAAACAACTACACCGGCCGACACACAAACTGCTCCACAGGTCAACACACAATCCACTGAGTAGGTTGACACATAGGAAGTCTCATCAAAGTAGACCAAGTTGAACAATGCAACTAAAGGTTCATCAAAAAATATTGATCCAAAAATGGCAGATACACTAAGCACTCTGACGACTGAGCGACATACTCTGCAACATCAACTACTTGCACCAAGTAATTCTACTATGTTGGCCTAAAAACCTTTATTGAAGGATACAAAGGGTATATTATATGAACTTAAGGATGCATTAGATCGACAAGTATTGAAAATTATTTTCTTGTATACATAATTCTATTGAAGAAGCTAAAAAGAGGTGGAAGAAGAGGTAGATAGACAGTAACAAATTTAAATAGAGGAAACAACAAGAAAGGGAGGTTTGGTTGGAATTCAAGAAATGGGAAACATAAAAACTACACATTGACATCACGTCTAAAATTAATGATCTTCTTGTTGTAGTCAAACAACTTTCCTATAAATTGGTTGATCGTGATGAGCAAATGAATGCAGAGATAGTTGAACTACAAAAAGAAGTAACAAGACATGGAAATCAAGAAATGTGGAACTTCATTCAAAATACTTATAGAAAATTCACCCAAGCCAAGTAGGAATTGGAACAGATAATAGATAAGGGTGCCACATAGAATATAATCCTTAATAATTAGTTGACCTATTTAAATTTTGTGTGTAGTCATCTAAAGGCTCAAGAAACGCTCATCCACAACTTGTCTTCACATGATTTTTTTCAACCCTAAGAAAAGTATGCATTAGAAACCAAGATTATAGAGCAAATAAACTAAAAGTGCACCTAATGCAAGGGGGAAGATAGTGGCTGAGAGAATGATAAAATACACATATAGAACCTTCTATTTCCACTCAATATCTGCAAGGAATTCTTAGTTAAGCGCAACAGATGGAACAACAAGGATCAGTTGATTTGTGGCTATCGCAATAGAAAGAAGTGGGTGACAAGGTGCAATACTTATCGTAATTAAGAATATTGGAAGCTCAAGAAAGAAAAGATGCAAGAAAATGGTTAATATTTTATAAGCATCTTCAACTCCTTGCACCTATCATCCACTAAAAAAAAATTCTATATGTTACAACTCCAACACGATCAACTAAGTCGACTCCCCCATGACCTAAGTATTAGTTCTTTCAATCATGTCCTTCAAGATGTGGCCAGGCCTCCAAAAATAGATTAGATATACAAGAAGTTGAGGTAGAAGGATACTGGTCACAAGTGGAAAGAGAAAAAAGAGGAATCCAAATATTAAAGTTGTCACTTGGAGTACAAGAAGCATCAGTGGATCAGCTGACCACAATTGCGAGGCAGACATATTATGACCAGACACCATTGGATCCTTCTTCCTCGGTAGCTCACTGATATCTTTTGATACTTCTCTCTTATTTTCTATTTATTATAAAATTTGAAAAAAAAATTGTAAGTCTCAAAATCTCCCCCTTCTTCGAGATGAATAAGGTCAGTCGAGTCGACATAGAAATTGTAACATTGGTCGACTTTCTAGTCGAGTTCACTACTTGAGTTGGTTAAGGAAATTTGGTTCTGGCAGTTAAACTGGTGTAACTATTGACACATGATATGTTATGCAACCAACTCACAAAATGATAGATCAACGACTTAAAAATTATCCTATTCGAAAGGGAAAACTCATTTACAATTACATAAATGAACAATTCTTGGATGATACAAATGATAAGACCTCCTTGGTATATATAGGAGTCTAAGGGATCATAATATAATTAGACCCTACATAACAATAATAATGTAAGGGCAAAAAAATAACAATAGTGGGCTTCTATTGGGGCACAAGAATACAAAATGGGGGATATATGGGCAAAACAATAGCAATAGGGAGCTACAATAACAATAACAATAAGGGGAATACACTAGAATTATAGGGACATAACATGCCCCTCTCCAAAAGTGTTGTCCTCAATGCTTGAGTAGTTCTGAATTCTTTTGTATAAAATTTTTATCCTCCCATGTAGAATCTTCAGTGAGTAAGTTCTTCCACTTAATGAGATACTCTGAAATTAATCTGAATTCTGTAGATGTTGAGTTCTTGTTTCCATGATTATTTCAGGTTCAAATAAAACTTTTCCTTATTCATCAAGTTCTGGCAATGTTGCACAAAAATTGTCACCTTGACATTCTGCAATACGTGTGAGTCTATCACCACTCATACCTTCCTCCTTTGCAAGTCTTAAACCTCAATTCTTCATATCAAGCCTTGAAAATAAGAGAAAGACCTTAAAAATCTCTAAAACTCTGGTTCTGCACTTTCTCTTAGCTTTACCTACGGTCCCACACCTAATGGTCATGTCCCCTACGCACCTGACTGCTCTGTCTCTTTGTTATGGGTGTGGACCCCTGTAAAAGTTAAAAAGGCACAAATACACTCTTAAAAACTCACTTTGAGTCATTTCTGGAAGCTTCTAGAGGGAACCTTGAGGTGGCAAGTTCGCTCCTTAAAGGTTCATGCATCCCATACCTTAAGGAGCTAACCCCTTGATGTGAGGAGATTATCCCTTTGAAGGAGGACTCTATCCCTTCAATGGTGGACCTGTAACCTCCTTCCTCTACACTATAAAATGAAGCATTGGGCTGGTTACTAAGGAGGTTGAAAGCTAAATATTTTTGAGGTGAAATGTTGTTGGAACTTAGTCTTCCTAATTGAGCTTTTGAGAGGGGAGATTACATACCATTTTTATCTCATTTGGAAGAGAGTGAGGCTTGTCAAAGTAGAGGAGATTCCTGTTTGGACCCTGGGAAGAGCTTGTACAACATCAAGGCATCAAAGGTGGTAAAGTTCTTCTATTTTAAAGTTAATACAATCAAGTTTATTTTTCTCAATAAGCTGTGTTTTATGGTTTATTTCATGGATTCCTTGATCACCATGATGAACATGATTTATTATATTAGCTATGCAGGTGTTATTTGATGTGTTCTTGTTTGTGATTGCACATTCTTAAAATGAAACTCTTTCGGACGGTTGGAGCATGACTGCCACAAACTAGCGTTGGACTTAAGGTAGGGCCTAAACACCTCTTTAGTTTTTATTAATGAATCGCAATATGCTTAGAGAAAGGTAGATTTTCTTGTCCTACTTGTTGCTAGATATCTGTTGATACTAGGGAGATCGGCCTTGTCCGCAAGATCGGTTTATATGGCCAACAAATTGGCGACTCCGCTGGGGAACGGGATTTGGTTCTTTGATTTTCCTTTGTCTTTGACTTGAGAAACTTGTTCTTGTTTCTGGTTTTTGCTTGATGTGTGTGGGATTGGGTAGTTTTTTAGGTTCTGGATTGTTTTTTGTTTTTTCAAAAATTTTCAAGAGGACCACACGTTCTTTTTATAATACAGTGCAAACATCTCCGCATTGTTCCTTTATTGCACAGAGCAGTACCGCATCTGGTTATACTGGAAGCCTGCGGACCCTGTCAAAATTTTTGAAAAACCTAAAATCTTTTCGTCCAGTTAATTTTAGGATTTTTTTTATGACTTTTAGTCTCTACCCAGATCTGCATGTGTCCTGTCAAAAGTCTCTTGTGAGTAAGTTCCATTGGTGTTTTTGTTTTAGATGATTTTCTAGAAGTTTTGCATGCCTGGATTGGTTTTCACTCGGTCTCTGTAGTGACTTAAATATTAGAAGCCTAAGAAACCTTAGATCACCCTGGTATTTTTTGTCTTCTTGATGAGTCTAGCTGGTCTGTGAAATATTCCCTTGGTGAGAAACAGTTTTCATTTCTCTTTGCAAATCTTTGAACAAACTTGGTCATAAGTTGTGAATTTCATTTTTATAAAAGAAAACATAGCTGGGTGTTTTTTGATTGATTTGTTATTCTGAACGAATTAATCCTTAGTTCACCGAATAACTAAGTAAAACGTCCTCAAAAACATTTGAAGCTTTTATTTTGATTAGGTTTCTAGAAGTTTAGATCTCAAGATTAGTTTTTCATAGTTTTGAGTGTTTTTCTAGAAATCATAGAATCTCTTTTGAAATAATTGTTTTTTGTAGTTTCGAGTGTTGAAAAGAAAAGGGATTTATTTTTGTGAGCATAATTAGTAGTTTCATTTTGATTTTATTGAAAAAGAAAAAGAAAATTTCTTTTCATTTACATGTTGAAGGAAAGATTTGTTGCGTTCTCAACTCTTTCTTTTAGCTAGAAATTCATTGAAGGAAAAAACGAATTGTTTATCATTTCTTGGTGCATTTTTTAGTGTTTTTGGAGTCAAGTATTCACACCATCAAAGTTTCATCTCCATACCTATTGAATTAAGAAACAACCCATAAAAATAATGCTAAATTAAAATTGATCCAGTAATCTTTTTATTTCTAGGGCTCTTATCACCAATATAGCTTAGGCTAGTTTCTTGGAGTAGGGAGTAATTAACTCTCCAAGATAGTTAAAACAAACAAGTAGCTATATCTTGCGATAGGAAATAAATCCAATTGTAACTGATATAATCTGGGAAGCTCCTCTTAAAGGATTCAATCACAATATCATGTCCGAACCTTTGAGACAATCAAGTCTATCTCATTGGGAAAGATAGCAGATTTGCGTGTATTAAAAACGGTAAACCTTGGATTAACCATTGTCGAGGAGCCTGGGGTCACTTGTTGGTAAACCTCAGATTAATCATGTCGAGGAGCCTTCAAGGGGATTGAGCTTTGCTACTCTGCCCTTTCGCGTAGATTGGATCGTAGACTATTCCCCCAATTGTATTTGTTACTGTTGGTAACGTTAGTGACCATAATCTTAAGATTTTTTCCTAAGGTGACGGTGAAGGATGGGTCTCACTGTACCTAGAGTAGATGTCAAATAGACTCACTTGGACTCTCTGGGGGGTTCTCTTCACTCGATACGGTTTTGTGAAGAAACTTGTGCCAGTCTGTTTCATTAAGCAGGTTTTCGGGGTAACTATTCCAACTGCCATTTCTGTATTGAATTCTGCAACGTTGGATTTCATCACCAACTAGTGTGTTTGGTTACAGAAAGTTACTGTTTTTGTGTGGTTTGAGCTCTTAGATTTGTTAGGTGTGTGATTCAATTGTTTGGTTCTTTAGAGAATTTAGGTGTTTTTATTGAGATTTTCTTTGTTTGCGTGTGAAGTAATTAAATATTTAATCGTGGCTGAATTACCGAGACAATCCCGTAGACTTTAGGGGCAACCTCCTGAATATACATCAAGTCATCTTGAAGGGCTACAAGCTCTTGTATCACCTACTGACAGTTATTGGTAGTATTTCTCCTACTAGTGAATTAATTGAGGAACCTAAAATTTCTGAACCTGAAACCAAACCTGCTGCTACTCCATCCTCAGGATTTGCTTCTCCAACTTCTAGTGGTCCTGGTTCACCCAGGGTAGGAAGTGTCATTACCCAAAATCTTCCTTCTGGACTCATTTCTATTGAAGAACTTGTTAGTCCAGACAAAGATACAACTCTCCCTGAAAATCAACCAACTTTAGAACCTAGGGAACATGAATCAATCTTCTACAGTCCTTTTAGAAGTGATGCTTGGTACGTATCATTGATGAAAATTTTAGAAAATCCGGGTCTTTCTTTTTCACCACCTCATATTCCTTTTCATCCTACGCCTAGAGGTTATTATCCTCCTTCGAATATGTCAAAATGGTCATCCATGTTTTCCCAAACACCGGAAACATTTTTATATGGCGGTCCTTCTGTTCCTTCTGGGTATCAGTCACTTTCTGGTACATTTTCAGGAGCATCCCCTCAACCAATTGAACATGGGATATCAACTGGTAATAACGAAACTCCACCGTTGAGTGTAGAATAAATTCTTATGATGTTTGGTACTATTCCAAATCCGCAACCTCAAGGTAGTCAAATACCGCCTGGGGGGCAACCTCAAGGACAATACATACCTTCAGGAAAGTACATACCTCAAGTTCAACCCCAGGCTCAGTATATACCTCAAGGTCAACCCCAGTATCAATATATACCTCAAGGTCAACCTCAGTTTCAGTACCTGCCTCAAGGCTATCAACCTCAAGGTCAGTACCCAACTCACGGTTTTCAACCGCCTTCTGTTCAACCATTTGTACAAGGATCTGGAAATGTGCCTCTCAATTATCAGCCCTACACTCAGCCTGGTTATGGTCCCTAATATGCTCAACCTTTTATGGGTCCATGCCCTAGAATGAACATGGTTGGGGATTCAGCCCAACATACTTTGCAACCCAATGTGCAGTTGTCATCTCAATCTTGACAACCTTTGGTTTCTGGTCCAACCCAACAACCTATCTAGCCTACTATTCAAACTTCTGCACCTAGTGTAGTTCATCAGCCTGGGCCTAGTTCACCTCGAACTCTGCCTCAAACTGCAGCTGCAGCTATTGCAGCTTCTGTTCAATCTACCTCACCTACTTCAGGAGTATTGACAGGTCTGGTTTCTACTATTCCTATATCAACTCCTCAGTCGTCTTTACCACAGTCAAGACCTACGGTTCAGACTTCGGTTTAGATGCTTGTAGGACAACCTGGGCCAAGTACGGTTGTCACAAGTCAACCGCAATTTACTTATCAACCATACCAGGGATAGTACCAATTCAGTCCTGCTGTGCAAAGCCCAGTTTATCAATATCAACTGTACCCTGGATATACTTATCGGCAACCTCAATAACCCTTGTTTGGTCTGGTTAATCCTGGTTTTCTGGGAGGATATAATATTCCTAATGCAAATCCAATTCCAGGATATCCTCCTCCTGGGGCTGCTCTTGTGACCCAAGGTTTTCGAGACCCTAACCATCAGTTACCTTTTATTGCAACTTTGGATTTACCTGATTTGTCGTGCCTTACGAATGATCCAATTTACTATCTTTCGTATTGTCCACCAATGCCTAATAAGTTTCCCAGTGATATCTTGAAGTTTGAGGGTAAGTCAGGAGAAGTTCCATCAAATCATGTGATGACTTATCACCTCTAGTGTAATCTAATTCCATTATAGATGATTTAATTCACTTACGTCTTTTTCAACGCACTCTAATTGGTCTCACTGCCAAGTGGTACATTGAGTTACCACGAAGCTCTTTTTACAATTTTAGTCAGTTAGCCACTTCATTCTTAACTCATTTTCAGTTGCTTGTCAGATATGACAACGGCGCGGAATTATTAACTTCATTAAAACAATCAACGTCCACATATATTTCAGATCATATACATGAATGGCGATGTCGGTGACGTTTAGTGAAAGTTTTTATTCCGGATCAAATTTTGGCAGAATGGTTTGTTAAATCATTATTACCTAAAATCATTGAAGATGTAGCTAAGGCAAGAGTTGTTACTGAAGAGCAAGTAATTTCTCAAGCTCAATACCTTGACCTCGTTTATACGCAGTCGAGTACTTTACACAAAAAAATCCCCGACCTTCTGAAACATAATCAAATAAATGCAGCTCCTTCAGGGTCTCATGTCATTGATGGTATGATTGGTTCAGTTAGTACCAAAAGTAAGAAGAAATCTACAAAGAATTCTTCTCCTATTATAACTTTACCAGATTCCCCAACACGAGAATCTTCTGCTGAAATTCCTGCCGATATCCATGTCGTAGAATCATCTACGGCCAAATCAAAATCTGGCGGTAAAAAGAAGGGGAAGAAGAAAAATAAACGAAACTCAAAAGAGAAACCAGATAAAAATGAACCTACTGATGAGAAACGTAAACCTCGCTATCCTTGTCTCATTTGTGACGAGGAGCATTTTACAAGAGATTGTCCACATCGAGCTGAGGTTTCGAAAATCATCAAAGGTTCTCAAACATCTGTTGTCTTGAAGGATCCTTTTCCTAGTCAAGATAGTAATATGATAGGTTCTTCCTAAAATGCCTCAGAAGAACCCATTATGATGATGTCCCATGTCAAGATTGCGACGCGATCGCAAGATTATGGTATTAAGAATCCTATTGGTGGTAAGGAAGAAAAATCTTCTAATTCAAACCCATTAACTTCAACTCCTTCTGGTTCTGATCTGCTACAGATCGAGAAACCTAACCCAAACTTAGTAATCAAACCACCTGCTAAAGGTATACTTCAGAAGTCATCTTTCAATCCACATGCGAGAGCTGCTCAGAACTATAACATTGTTGAAGATTTAGTTGTTTCTCCTTCAGCAATGTCAGTTTTGGAGGTGTTGCAATCATGCCTAGCACAGTGTAAATTACTATTGTCTACTATAAGAGCTGTTGATATTTATAATTCCAACCTTATAATCTTCGATTTAAAAAATAGTACACCTCGCCTACCTCATCAAATAGCTTTCCGGATCCCAGTGTTAGTCAAAAACAAACCTTGCTTTCGGACTGTGATTGATGAGGGAGCTTCTATGTGTATTATGTCAATCCAGTGTTGGAGATCACTTGGTTCTCCTACACTCAATCAATCCCCGATAATTCTAAAGGCTTTTGATGGCCAAGGGTTTCATCCTTTAGGCATTTTGCAAGATTTACCTATAGGGGTAGAAGGAAAAACTGTAAATCTAGATGTGGAAGTGGTTGATGCCCCTCTAGATTACAACCTTCTTTTGGGTCGCAGTTGGTCTTATGCTATGACTATTGTTGTTTCATCAGTCTTTCAGCTTATTAAGTTTCCTCATAATGGAAATATCGTTACAATAGACCATTTAAATTATTTTTCATCCGACCCAGCGTCTTCTGATAGTATTCAACATGTCGGTAAAACAATTATCCCTTACAAGGATGTTGAGGTAGGCTTGATTAAAGATTCTGGTTTACTAGGAAAATTTTCATTTCCTCCTCCTAACATATCGCCTTCTTTTGCAACTATCCATATGATTTCATCGAACACTATTGCTTTTGATGATCCTTGGATTGTACCTTCCAATTCTGAGGTGGACTCATTTGGTGATGCAATGCCCTTGAGTCCCTTTGAAGTTGCATATCAGGTTGTACAGTCGTTTTCCGACTCTTGTTCAACCAAAATCGATCCAATGAATGTGTTCCATGGGGAGTCACTTTCAATCTCAACCTCAGATTCAACAACTTTTTTTGATCCTATTCATACTGATGAGCAGATTCGTGAACTTTTGTCTGTTGATGATTTACCAAGGGAAGATCTTCATCATCGATCTTCATTTTTACTTGAGCTTGATCATTTTGAAAATGATTTCTCATCCATTTTTAGCGTTGATTATGTCAAAGAACCATAGAATCCATTACAACATCTTGATTCTGAGTTGAATTTGGGAAATATTTCTCGAACGGTTCCTATTGACATTTCAGTGAAACCCGAAATTATTGAAAACATTCATATAGGTGCTTCCTGTATGCTCGAGGAGATCCAAACTTATAAAGCCCTATTTCAAGAATTTTACGACGTGTTTGCCTGGTCATATGAAGAAATGCCAGGAATTGATCCATCAATTTTTGTCCATGAAATTAAAACTTACCCGGATGCTAAACCTATCCGGAAACGTTTGTGTTAGATACATCCAATAAAAGTTGTTGCTATTAAAGTTGAAGTTGAGAAATTACTTCGAGCAGGTTTCATTTATCCAATTCCTTTAACGGATTGGATATTGAATATTGTTCATGTTAACAAAAAGCAAGGAACGATAAGAATGTGTATCGATTATAGGGATATTAATTGAGCTTGTCCTAAAGACAATTATCCAACCCCCTATATCGATCAAATTATTGATGATTGTGCCGGAAGTGAAATGTTCTCCTTTATGTATGGTTTTTCCGGTTACAATCAAATCAACATACTCCCTGCTGAACAACCTAAAACGGCTTTCATTTGTTCATGGGGGACATTTGCTTATTGCAAGTTACCTTTTGGATTGAAGAACGTTGGAGCAACTTTTCAAAGGGCTATGTCTTATGCATTTCATGACATCAAGCACATTGTGCAGCCTTATCTCAATGATTTACCTACTCATTCATTACGTAGAGCCGATCATCTCACTCATTTACAAGCAATCTTTATGAGATGTAGGCATTATCGAATTAGGCTGAACCCACACAAATGTGTTTTCTGTATAGAAATGGGTCGTTTACTGGGATTTGTTGTCTCAAAAGTTGGCATTCATGTCGATCCCTTGAAGGTTGAAGCTATTGTTAAATTACCTCCGCCTTCGACTCTTCGCCAACTCTAAAGTTTGCAAGGGAAAGCAAATTTTCTATGTCGTTTCATTCCTAACTACACTGAGATATTTAAAGGTTTTACTAGGTTGTTGAAATAGAATACTTCATTCTTTTGGGATGAGATAGTTGAAAAATATTTTGATGCACTTAAACACGTGTTGACCCATGCACCGTTATTGCATCCTCCCAACTACAACCAAGACTACTTTCTGTACCTCGCCACTTCTCATTCCACCATTGGGATTGTTTTAGTTCAAGAAGATGAATTCAACAATGAACATGTGATTTACTATCTTAGTCGAACTTTGAATCTGACTAAGCTTAAATATTCGCATGTGGAGAAATTGGCCTTGGCAGCTATTCAAGTTGTCCAAAGATTTCGTCACTACATCTTATTACGCAAAACCACGGTAATTTCTGACCATAACCCTATGATGTATACTTTGACCAAACAATTGCTAGGGGTCAAGTATTCCAAATGGATATTTATCCTGCAGGAATTTTACTTGGAATTTGAAAAATCCAAGGCAAATAAATCTTTGGTTTTTACGGAACTGATGTGTGATTTCCCGCATACTGGTACTGAAATTGTGGTGGAAGAACCCATTGCAGATGAATCTTTGTTTCTTATCAGTACTCTTGATCCATGGTATGGAGATATAATTGTCTATCTCCAAACCCATGCCTTTTGGCCTGAAATCTCATGATCTCAGTGAAGGAAAATACATTTCCAATCCCAACAGTACAATATTATTGGAGATACACTCTATTGTCATGGAGCAGATTCTGTTTTCCGACGTTGTCTAACTCATGAAGAAGCTGAAAAGGTTCTGAATGACTGTCATTCTGGAGCATGTGGCAGTCATATGTCTGGGTATGCCACAGCCCAAAAGATATTGTGCGTTGGTTATTTTTAGCCATCCTTATTTAAAGATTGTATCTATGCAGTCCGGAAATGCCACAATTGTCAAATTTTTTATCATAATATGCGTGCTCCACCTGCTCCTCTCCACCCTATAATTTCCGTCGGCCCTTTCGCAAAGTGGGGTATTGAATTTATTACATGTAACCCTCACTTGGCCGGGGGGCATGCGTATATCATCCTTGTGATAGCTTATTTTACCAAGTGGGCCGAGGCGATGCATACATTTTCGGCAGACGGCAAAACTGTTGCAATTTTTGTTTTCAATCATATAATTGCTAGATTCGGTGTTCCTCAAGCTATTATTACTAATCATGGAAGTCATTTTCGAAACATCAGGATGACTAAACTAACAGATCAACTTGGCCTGTGTCACAATAGTTCTACTCCATATTACCCATAGGCTAATGGTCTGGTTGAAGCAATCAATAAAGTTCTAGTCACTATGATCCAACAAATAATTGTTATTCATTGGTCGAATTGGCGTAACATGTTATTTTCAGCGCTTTGGACATACCGAACCTTAGTCAAAACATCAACTGGTTTCACTCCTTTTCAGCTAGTTTACGGGTTGGAAGCAGTGTTACCCATTGAATGCGAAATTTCGTCATTGCAAATAGCCATAGAATTACTCCCAGCCACTTCTGAAGAGGAGAAACATTTGTTGTACTTAGCTCAGCTAGATGAGAATCGACGTGATGCTGCATTAGCAATCGAGACTCATGCAAAACGTATAAAAGCTCAGTACAACCGAAATGTTACACCTCGTAATTTTTCGGAAGGAGACCTAGTTTTACTATACGATCGAGAAAACAATAAGCTAGGGGCTGGAAAAGTTGTACCCATGTGGCATGGTGCTTTTGTTGTTAAGCAAAAGCTGGAAAAAGGGGACTATGAATTAATAGATTTTGACAGTGTCTCTTTAGGTAGACCTAGAAATGGGCTTTATCTGAAAAGGTATTATGCTTAAAGTTTGGTGTGGAGATTTTTGATAGAATAGTTTCTTTCTAGTTGGTGTGTTTTAAATTAGAAAGTGTGCCTAGTTTAGAGAGTGTTTTTATCATTATTCCTGCTTATCTTGATTTTACTCTTGATATTGCAGATGTCAACATCTCTTCAAACATACATTGGTTTTGCTAATGGTGCTTGTCGTAGTACACGGAACATTTCTTCCGCAGCTTGGGTTATCTAATCACCCTCTGACGAGTTAGTATCTATGCATGGGGTAAGCCTGGGTCAAACAACAAATAACATTGCAGAGTATAGTGCAGTGATTGAGTTATTATCTGAATCCATCTCAATTGGGATTCGAAGTTTGATTGTCAGGTTAGATTCTGAACTCGTTGTATTATAGCTTAACAGGGTTTATGCCATTATAAATCCAGTGTTATTAATATTATTTTTGAGAGTTTGTCTCTTGGAACGTGAATTTGACTACATTGAATATCAATATATTCCAAGATATTTAAATACATTAGCAAATGTAGTTGCTTCTTGAATGTTAAATAGACATTTTCAATAATCAAGACAGTAAATTTAAAAACATTCCATAAACATGTTATACAAGATAGCCAATAATAGTGATATATCATAGCATAGAAGTGTGTCAAATATACATCGTCTTCGATCATAGGTTGAAAAACACCTTATGATCGGAAAAAATGATAGTACAAAAAGATATAAAATGTTGTATGAGTCTACAAAGGCGATCATCCTATCCCTGATGATGATCACGATAAGAAACCACTGCTCGGGCCACCCTACAAAGGAACCTCCTAAAAGGTCCTGGGACCCTAATCACATAGCGCTGTAATCTAAGTGGAATATCATCTATACTAGACTCTAGAATATCTGCTGTCAAACACTCTAGATGATGCTCCAGTTCGCTCAGGGTCTCCATGGATTGGTCCTGTGGGGTCGGTACTGCTACAGTTGGGTGTCTCCTCTCATAGGGCTAGAGAGTGGCTGGTCATTGTGGACCCACATTTGCATTTAAAACTTTTTACTGTCAATTTTGGATGATTTAAAAACACAAAAAATAGTTAAAATTTTAGAAAATGTTGAAAATGATTTTACCTGAATCATCCCATTGCTCTCCTGGTGGAAGAGCTATATCTGGATCACCATGATAATCCATCCCAGCATATGCAAAGTCCTGAATCACGAAAATTTGGTTCCCCAACCAACGAAAATACTCAGGTGGAAATCGGACAACCTCTGTACGCTCTTCAGGATGATGGACCATCACTGCAACCCAGCTCATAATCCTAGGCTCTAGGGGAAGTCTAGCCTCAACGGAAAGCTGTTGTGGGACCAACATAGGGACCCTCTCTAGGCCAAAACTCACAACCAAGAAACCATATCCAAAGTTTTTTAATTGTCTGTTCTTTGCTCTAGTCAGTTGGCCTTTTACATTCGCCAACACAGCCTCACACCAGTTGAAGATGGTGCCTCGGTAATAGTCTACTGCCATTCACATTTGGGATCTAGTAGCTACATGCAATACTACGCTCCCGCGTAGTCTGGTGATAGTAAATGCAATCACTTTAAGTTTAGGATGGGAGATAGTCTTGATATCTATCCATTTGTCCTCAGTTTGGTCATTACAAAAATCTAGTCGGAGACTAGCGACAGATTGGCCACCTAGCCTAATCTCAAATAGAGATAATCCTTCGCCTCTCTTGGGAAAACCAGTTAGGAAATAAATGTCCTCTAGCTCGATTTCGAGCCTGTGGCCACCAATTATAAAACAATGGTCTTGTGTGATCCACCTGTCTACCAACCATTGCAGAAAGTTTACCTGAGCCCTCATGCCGGGTATGGCCCAGAATTTAAATAGTCTGCATGCTTTTAATGTCGTATTGTAGGTGGATGAATTAATGTAGTTATATCCACATATTCGTGCTTCCATTCCCGCCAAATGAGCATTTTTTATATCCTAAATTGCAAAAAAGGCAAATTAGAATAATTTACTTCAAAATTTTCAGGCGAAAATGGAAAAAATTGACATTCAAAAACTTATTTCACGGGGTCTGCACCCACTAGTCAGGGACAGTGCGTAGGTCCGCACTCGTCCTTAAGAGCAGGTGCGAGACACTGACTTTTTCCTTTGTATGAAAAAGTCAGGGTCTGCAGGAGCCACATGTTGCACCTACCGACCCCCGCGAGCAGTTTTTAAACAAAAATTTTCCTTTAAAAATCAATTTTTAAAGCCCTAAAATGAAAATTAAACAGTTGAAACGCAAGATAGGGATGATGTGGATTACCTGGAGCTGACAGTTTTTGATTCCAACGGTCAGATTTTCCGCAATCTTCACAAGAAGTTTCTTACCAAAAACTCTTACTTTTCAATCTGAAGTCAAACGGTAAAAATGAATTTACAAAAGCCCTTTTTATAAGCTTTTTTGAATAAATGAATTTTAAATTTGTTTATTTTTCACTTTAAAAAGGTAACTTTTGATGCATTTTTATTTATTTTAAACGGGTATGAGTAATTTTTTGAGTTTTTGTGTAGAATATTGGATTTTCAGGAAGAATTGATCATTTTCAACAAAGAGCATACTTTTTCACTTTTTCGGACTCTTCCAAAATTTACGAAAAAACGAAACATAGGAGTCCTCTTTAAGCTCTTTTCTGACTCGTAAAATATGAAAAGATTGCCAAGTTTTTTATTTTTAAACTCGTTAAAATGGAATTAAAATGATGGTCCACTTACAGTTCTTTTCTGACTGTATAAACATGAAAATATTGTCGTACTTTTGTCATTTCAAGTTCGATATTCGTTATAAAATGACGTGTTTTCAATCGCTTTTTTACTTTTTCAGATCGGAGTCACTAATTATGAAAAGTACTCCTTGATTGTAATGGTCAAGTAGTTCTCTCAAGTATCATTTTATACTTTTTCGAGCTTGGGGGACACAAATTTACGAAAAAGGACAACCATGGAGTTTTCTTAAGTTTTTCTTCTGACTCCCTAAAATTGAAAAACACCGAGTTTCTCCTATACTGAACTCGTTAAAATTTAACAGTAAAGGACCTGTTCAAATTTAAATAGGAACGGACCACTCCTTCTTAGGGTTCGAATTTTAAACTAAGTTGGACTCATCCGAAGGATGAGCTTATAATCAAGCAAATGTTATCCTCCTCAAGCTTGTCAAAAATAAAGAGGTACTTGCCAGAAATGGTGGGGGAAAAGAGAGAAAAATGAACCTATTTGTTATACTTTGTGTCTAGAAAAGTAGTTAACCACTCTTGAACATGACATTTTGTTCACCTAGGTTGGGAAATCCTTTGCCTAACAGTTAGTCAAACCATATTGAAAGTCTTCAGCCGATTTCTAGGTATTAGATTTGGGTCAATTGTCACCAAACCATCTACAGTGTCGTTATGTGTTCAAGAGGTCAGTTCAAATAAACCATTCATTTGCAAAATATTTGTTATCCATCTTGACCATCCCTGAGTTAGTCCTTGCCAAATATATTTCTTCAAAACTTGATCTATGATTTCGTGTTGTGGGCTTGCCTACGACGAATCGCTTTCTATCGACTCCAACTCATTATCTAGAAATATGATCTAGAAATCGTCAGTGCCTTGTAATCTTCATGCCCTAATGGCAAGTTTCTCTGCTTTGATGATAGATTGCATCATTGACCTTCGATCAAAGGATTCTGTAACGTGTTCAACATCAACTCATTTATTCACATTTCATTGATTGTGTTATCACTGTAAAACTTCCTTAAAAAATTTTGGACAACTTACATGGTTTCTCAATTCTTGTATTAGTCATGGTGAAGTCATTTTTATGTTTTAGAGTCTAATTCATAGGGTTAGAGTCTCATGTCCATCTTCAAATAAAGTTTCATAGCCTCATTCCATGTCCTAAAAGCCTCACCATGTGTTTTGACATCAGTTTGATTCCAAAGGATTCATGTTACTCTTGGAATATTCTTTCCATGGTTGTTTTTGTGTCTAAGATCTATAAAAGATTCTTGTTGGTATGGTCAAATAGGGTCAACACTCCATTCTTGCCCATCACTGGTCCCACATCACCTAAAATTCCATGTGTCAAACTTGTGTCAAGATTTTCATAGTGAAAAACGCACTCTAGGTGTTTTCGTAGTACAAACAGTGTAAAAATCCTATTTTGCACTACGAAATCAGTGTTTTCGTAGCGCGCTATGAAACCCCTGAAGCAGCCTGTTTTCGCAGAAAAGCTGTTTTTAATAGTTAACTTCCAGAAGCGTTCCTGCGCAGCTGAGAATTCAATTTTGCAAACTAAAAGAGGCTTTTCTTCCTAACATAATGAACTACAAAAAATTCTTTCAGTTTCTTCAAATCCATTCTGAGGTGGGAGAAATTTATGGTTAAACTTGCGCTACGAAACTGCTGAAAGTCAAGCTTGGTCTTCTGGTTTTAACAGTCTTTTTCAAGATCAATTTCTGGTCACATGAAAAGGTATTTTGGAATTTTGAAATAGTTTTATCTTCATCAACTCTCCAGCTACAATAACCTATCTCACTTTTTTCATAAGTGTTTTCGGTTGTGAGATACTAAGCTTTCTTTGAAACCCAAAATTCAGAGAACGGATTTTTCCTATTTGACACGTGTTTTTCAAGGATATACTATGGACAGCTGGAGAAGTACTTTAAAAATCCAAGAGAGGTTTTTGTTTGAGACATCCTGGACTACAAAAACCTCCTTCCGTTTCGAAAAATGTGTCATGGATGAGGAGATAAAAGCTTTTTCCCACGTGCCATTTTCAGGGATCCTAAACCTAAAAACATGGAAACATGTTCCCTAATTTCTAGGGTTTGTCTTCAGCAGTCAGATGACCACGTGGGAGGCTTCATCAAATTTGACTTCTTGAGGTTGCAAGTTGTCAAATAATTCTTTAAATTCTTAGATATGGTTGTTGTAATCATGACAAGGAGTTACACTCCTAGTTGTATTAGGTCACTAGCACTCCTAGTTAACAGCTAGTTCTAATTAATGGTTTGTTTTATGGTTAGAATAAGTGTCACTGATGGAAAATTCGAATTCTCTTGATGAGGGATAATGGAATCCTAATTGTAAATGCTTTATATAGAGCAAGAGGTCGAATTAGCAAAGGGTTGGAGACTTTTTGGCTCAGCTGCTGCTTTATGCTATGAACTATAATCAGTAATGCAGAGAGGTTTTCTTGAACAAATCTGAGTTCTCATGGAGTTAATCCTTTCTTCATCTATATGTTATTTTGATAGCTTGCAGTAGATCTTATTGTTAATACTCAGAATTCATAATCTAATGCTCTGAATTCCTTTAACAATAAGATGACTGTGTTTTATATTTGAACCACCAACACTAGATTACATTGTTATTGTTCAGAATTCACAACCATGTGCTCTAATTTCTTTTAGTGATGGAATGATTGTGTTGAGAAATAGATCTCATTTCTATTACTCAGAATTCATAATCCTATGCTCTGACTTCCTTTAGTAATGTAATTATTGTGATGACCTATTTCCTTAAGTGAATTATCTTTGTTTGAAAACCCTATTTGCCTCAGCTTTCATGTCAAGAAACCTTGCCACTGAATTTATTGACTTGTTGACTTCATAGCCCAATGGTAGCAAGCCTTCATCTTTTCAACCTACAAACACACAAACCCAAGATAGAGTTAGCCATCTATATTATCATCAATCAATATCATTAATCCTTTGAGAGAGCACTCTCAGGCTGAGGAGGCTAAGCCTTAGCTAAAAGATTGGTTTGAAATAGTTACTTGAAGTCTTCCTGGTCTGCAGCCTTCCAGGGTTAGATTTTGAGATAACAGATTGTACTAATTACTTTCAGGGCCATTGACATTACTAGTGGTTTCTCTCACACTTGTTAACAGTTCACATCATTGACTGGTAATCAAGTGGTTTCTACCATGTTTGACTTCGACACATTCATTCACATGGATAGAATCGTGCTAGTTCGAGAAGCGGAAATAAAGACCTTGGATCTAGTTTCCACCATCCAAGATGCGAGGAATTTTGTTATTCATTATACAGTAGACTATTCATAAACAGATGGTTTTGTCCATACTGTGTCTACATATGTCTATACTTGTGATGTATTACAAAATCATTCCTGTATCAGAGCAGTTTAGATTTTCTAGTCAGTTTTGATCTGAGTATGGGAGTGCCTACCTCAGCGATGATATGTTCATATATATATATATATATATATATATATATATATATATATATATATATATATATATATATATATATATATATATATATATTGCATTGAATGTTTTTACAGGTTCCGACTGAGGTGTCTACAGGAAGATCCTTGACAAAAGCTATCCTCATCTATTACAGACTTCGCACTTTAGGGGGCAATCTGTTGCACAAAAATTGTCACCTTGACATTTTGCAATCTGTGTGAGTCTATCAACACTCATACCTTCCTCCTTTGCAAGTCCTAAACCTCAGGTCTTCATATCAAGCCTTGAAAATAAGAGAAAGACCTTAAAAATCTCTAAAACTCTGGTTCCTCACTTTCTCTTAGCTTTACCTGTGGTCCCGCACCTAATGGTCATCTCCCCTGTGCACCTGACCACTCTGTCTCTGTGTTATGGGTGTGGACCCCCGTAAAAGTTAAAAAGGTGCAATTACATTCTTAAAAAATCACTTTGAGTCACTTCTGGAAGCTTCTAGAGGGAATCTTGAGGTGGCAAGTTCGCTCCTTAAAGGTTCATGCATCCCATACCTTAAGGAGCTAACCCCTTGATGTGAGGAGCTTATCCCTTTGAAGGAGGACTCTATCCCTTCAATGGTGGACCTGTAACCTCCTTCCTCTGCACTATAAAATGAAGCATTGGGCTGGTTATTGAGGAGGTTGAAAGCTAAATATTTTTGAGGTGAAATGCTGCTGGAACTTAGTCTTCCTAATTGAGCTTTTGAGAGGAGAGATTACATACCTTTTTGATCTCATTTGGAAGAGAGTGAGGCTTTTCAAAGTAGAGGAGGTCCTGTTTGGACCCTGGGAAGAGCTTGTACAACATCAAGGCACCAAAGGTTGTAAAGTTCTTCTATTTCAAAGTTAATACAATCAAGTTTATTTTTCTCAATAAGCTGTGTTTTATGGTTTATTTCATGGATTCCTTGATGACCATGTTGAACATGATTTATTTTATTAGCTATGCAGGTGTTATTTGATTTGTGCTTGTTTGTGATTGCACGTTCTTAAAAGGAACCTCTTTCGGATGGTTGGAGCATGACTGCCACAAACTAGCATTGGACTTAAGGTGGGGTCTAAACACCTCTTTAGTTTTTATTCATGAATCGCAATATGTTTAGAGAAAGATAGATTTGCTTGTCCTGCTTGTTGCTAGATATCTATTGATACTAGGGAGATCGGCCTTGTCTGCAAGATCGATTTATCCGGCCAACAGGCAACATTGTTTGAACCGGGAGTGTGTCACCTATAACCTTCTTTAAGCTTGAAACATGGAAAAGTGGTTGTACTTGGGAATATGCAAGGAGCTCCAATTTGTATTCCATAGTACCAATATTTTGCAACACCTTGTAAGGACCATAGTACTTGGGTGATAATTTATTATCCTTATTAGATTTCTTGAGGAACATTTGTTTGTATGGTTGTAGCCAAAAAAATACCCAGTCACCTACAACAAAAATTATTTCACTGTAATGTTGATTTGTCAGTTGTTTCATTCGATTATGTGCCAAAGTGAGGTTATCCTTTAAGATATGGAGAACTTGTTTTTGATGCTCGATGTGATCTTCCAATGCTTGAACCTTATAATTTTCTCTTAAAGATGATGTGATGGATGGTGGATGATATCCATAAAGTTCCATCAATGGGGTCATTTTTTCTACAACATTGGAGGAAGTGTTATACCACCATTCAGCTAGAGGTAACCACTTAACACATTATGTATGTTTATTAGATACAAAGCAATGAAGATATCCTTCCAAACATTTGTCACTATCTCAGTTTTCCCATTCGATTTAGGATGATAAGATGAGCTATGAGCTAATTGAGTACTAAGACAAGAAAATAATTTGGTCCAAAAATTTCTAGTGAAAATGAGATCTCTGTCACTTACAATAATATTTGGGTTTCCATGTAGCTTTTGAATTATTTCCATAAATGCAGTTGCAACTACATTGGCTTTAAAAGGATGAGATAATGCACAAAAGTGTGCATACTTGGTAAGTATATAAATTACCACCATGATGACACCCTTTCCTTCACACTTCGGTAAACCTATGATAAAATCCATTCAAACCTCCTCCCAATGTTGAATTGGAATGGATAAAGGTTGTAACATACCCCGGGTCTTAATTGTCTCAACTTGATTTTATTGGAAAACCAAACATTGTGCCACAAACTTTTGGATATCATATTTAAGGCCATCCAAAAAAAATTCCTTCTTGACCTTGTTGTAAGTTTTTAAAAATCCTGAGTTCCACCCTAAGGGGGAGGTGTGCAATTCCAAAAGAGTATTTTTCTTGAGTTGGGAATTCATACAAAGATATAGGCGATATTTGTACCATAATGGATCATTTTTCCAACTAAATATATCATATGTACTGGGATCTTGCTACAAATTTTTTAATGAGTGTCCACACCTCTTCATCATTCTTCCATTCATCCCTTGCTTCATTTATCCAATCAGGTTGGATCATAGAAATGGAATAAATCAATTCTTCCACATCCTCATTCTTTCTTGAGAGTGCATCTGCAACAACATTTTGCTTCCCTTTTTTGTAGATGAATTCAAATCCACAACCCAACTTTTTTATAACCCATTTTTGCTGCTCTTCTAAAGATAATCTTTGTTCCAAAAAATATTTAAGAATATCATGATATGTTTTGACCTTGAAGTTTCTTCCATTAGGTAAGGACTTCACTGCTTTAGTGCATGTAGTATTGCCAACATTTAATTCTCATAAATAGGTTTGTGTAAATACTTTCCTTTGATTGGACGAATTTCAAAAGCAATGGGTCTTCCTTCTTACATTAAAACAACACCAATTCCATTTCCTGAGGCATCACATTCCACAATAAAGGTTTTTGTGAAGTATGGCATAGCTAAGACCGGTGCTTGGTAAATTGCCTCTTTAATATGTTTAAATTCCTTAGTTTCTTATGGAGTTCAAGAAAGTGCATCTTTCTTCAGTAACTTATTTAGTGGTGTTTCTATTCTCCCATAATTCTTAACAAACTTACGACAATACCCTGTCAACCTGAGAAATCCTTGAAGATTCTTTATGGTTATGGGGATTTTCCATTCCTTAATGGATTTAATTTTAATAGGGTCTACCTTAACACCTTCATGAGACACAATATGACTCAAATATTCCACCTCCTATACTCTAAAGAAACATTTGGAGGTTTTTTCATATAATTTATTCTCCTTCAATACTTTGTGTTACACAGTAATTTGTCACCGTTTTTCACCATCCCTGTTACCCCTCTTCTGCACCTTGGAGGACACATTCCGGGACTTGTGAGAAGTGACAAAACTTGAAACCATTTGCATTATTCATCTCTAAACATGAGCTTCATATGCCCTTAAGACATCTCCTGCTCTTTACCTGTGAAAACAGCCCTTTTTACATTAGCGCTGGTCCCCTGTGTTATGCCCGCACCAATGGGGAAAATCCTATTGAAAGGGCGCGCCATTAGCGCTCTGTCCCAGAGTCGCAATCGCTCCAACCATTTTGGGCAAAGTTTTGAACTAATCAAACCTTCGAAGGTTCTATCCAACTCATTCACCAACTGACTCCAAGTTAAGTGAGGATGGTTTGGCTTCGAATCTCCTTGGATTGGAAGTAGTTTGCCACCATTCCATGGAAGTTTCCAAGTGATGAAGCCAAATCCATTATTGTTGTGATTGACCTTATCTCTTCCTTTTCCTCTATAAAAGCTTGTCTCCATGGCTTGAAGCAAGCTAGTTCTGACTCTAGTGGCAATACTTGTGTTGAATGGAAGATATCAAAAGATTGGAGTTGGAAGAAGCCTTCTTTGTATCCATAAGGCTTTACCTAAGTAAGGAGACTTTGTCACTAAAAGAGAGAGAGAGCTTGTCCCTCACCCCTTCAAGCTTTGCAAGACTTGTGTAGCTGAGCACCCAACCAAAGGAGGACTTGAACGTCAGGACGTTGGTTGTATTCTCCTTGTTGATTATTAATAATAGATGACTATCATTATGGTTCCATTCTCATTGTACTTGTAATGGTTGATGTTGAATTATATCCTTCCTGACTGATGTATAATTGCATATATTAGATTTCACGCTTGTGTTTGTGTTGTTCTCTTTGTGTGTAGGTGTCCATTCATGTGGATAGTGTAGGATCGTGACTGGCCAAGGCAAAAGAACGTGGGCGACGTCTCTTCTACAAACTAAAGTGTTGGATCTCAAGTAGGTCTTCATCACCTACCTTTTATTTGCAATTAGGAACTTGCGTGATAGCATTGTTTGATTGTTGCTAGACCCGTTCTGGGCTAGTAGGGATCACCTCTATCTGTAGAGGGGATTTACCTCTCCAACAATTTGGCGACTCCGCTGGGGAGTTTAGCTTGTTGTTTAATTTGTAAACTTAGAAGGAGTCTGAAACATGGCTAGATAGCCTTCAAAACACTATTGCTTTGCAGTAGTGAAGTAGATCAAAGCTTCTTCAGTCGATCTCCGGTTTGGTTTACGAACTGAACAATTTGGAGTTTATCTTGCCTCTTTGGTTTTCTCTTGTTTGCTTGCTTAGATAAGCTTTTGGAATTGAATTTCTTGCTGCCCCTTGCTTCCTGACTTGCTTAGAGATTGTGACCCAAGCCCTGGACTGCGTATTTTTCTTTTAAAATTGGCAAACTTTGTTAGCGCGGTTTTTGCCTTCACAGTCGTGCTAGTGGCCCTTGTTGCTAACTGACAACCTGAACCAATCGCTATTTAGCGCGAGTTGCAGCCTGACAGTCGCACCAGGCCTTTAAGTTTTTTAGTCCACTTGTTTGCCTGCTTTCTGAGCTTGGATTTGCATTTTTCCACGTCTTTTTCAGTTACTGGAGTGTGTTTGAGCCCTGTTTGACTGGTTCTCAACCTTTTTCCTTCGGGTGTTTGCCTCTTTCCATCGATTTCACACCTCAACCCTAGGGCATCTAGTGGCCATGTGTGTCGAGCCTCCCGTGGGAGTTTTGGGTTCTTTGACTGTCCAGTTAACCTTGTGATTGCTTTTCGCACTTGTACAGTGATTGTTGAAGTGTTTTGATTGATTTCCGAGTGACTCTCTCTTGCTTGCTTGGATTTCATTCTAGCCTTGTTTGAGCTTAGATCACATAGCTCGTACAAAGCCTTGTTTTCCTTTCGATTTGGAGAACTATTTTAGTGTCTTGGGATTTCATTGTGTCTTCATTGAGTGAATTTGCCTTTTTTGCTCAGTGTTGTTATCTTTCAAAATTCATTCTAGTGCATTGTGCCTTTGAAAAAAAAAAATAAAAAATCAAATGATCTCTTTTGTGTTTAATAGTGAATGGAATAGGACTTTTTGATTTGTATTGTTGAAAGAAAAAGTTTTGTTTATTTGCCATTAGCTGCATTAGGGGGTTTGATTGATTGTGTTCATTTTGTTTGATTGAAATTCTTAACCTTCTCGTAGTTAGTATTCATCGAACGAAATGGCTTTCTTTGGCATGTAGCTTGCATTTAGGAAATTGTGAAAGATCACATACGGTAGGGCCTGAAATTGAAACTTAACTAAAGATCAACCATAAAATAGACCGAATCAACTTAAAAACGCATTGGAACATAACGCAAACATTCTAGAGGTCTAGGCTAGAGACGTGCTCCGGCGTCGTTAAACCTAGTCACCTTTGATCTCACATTAAGGTTGGGTGATTCCTCCTGGTGTGGTTCGATTGTGATCTAGTACGGACTTGGGCTCCCACGTACTGTCGCGTATATATGGGGAGACTCCACTAGGTTTGCATCCTTGATCCATAGGAAGCCATGTCTGCCGCCTTACAAGCCCGTAACGACCGAACACAGCATTCGGGAAGATTGACTGCAGTATGGAAAGTCCTTGGTTTTCATACGATTGCCAAGGTGTATATGCAGTTTTTACGGATTTTCTGGTAACCCCTTGCCTAGTTTTCTTCCCATAGCAGTCACTTTTTGATCCTTTTCGGACTCTGTAAAAGAAAAGGCTCTATTGAGCATTTTGTCACTTCGGGCTCTTTTAAACATTCGAAGGCGACTAGAGTCATCTTTGTCCTTTTCTCGACTCTTAAAACATGAAAAGGTCAAGTTGTGTCCTAATGTCATAAAATTTATTCGGCCACGATAACATTCACCTTGGTAGATCTTGTTTGCGTTTAGTTTTGAGTAGGGTCTCTTATCGTTAGTTTTCTTAGGGTCTTTGTTTGATCATCCTGGCGGATCCATCGATCCTGTCTCCTGTCCCAAGTGACCAAGGGTCTCCATCTTCTGTTGCCCCTGAGACACCGGTTTGTGATTCTCTTCCTATTATTCAGAGTGTCCAACCGTTGAACTCTCGATCTCCAGAGGACGAGCTTTACGACTTGTTTTGGAACCTTGTTTGGGAACCCTCTGAAGAGGATTTTCCCACTACTCCTGTTGGTGTTGCATCTCCGATGACTTCTTCCGATATGGAGGATACATCTCCTGTGTCGAGTGGGACGCCCGTTATGTCGAGTATTGATACTCCCATTTCGGCTACATCCCCAGTCATCTCTACGCCCTACACCGTTACACCTCTCGGTATCACGGTGCCGGCACGCTATAGGTCTCTGAGGGATGCTATGAACTCTGCGGCTTCCTCTTCGATGTGGGATCAAAACATCGTCCCTACCATAGGACCGTTTGTTTCCCAAGTTCACCATACTGATGTTACAACAGTCCCAACCAATCCGACCGTCTGTGTCGCATCATCAACTCCAGTTGTTAGTGTCGTTACAGCATCTTCTGCTGTCACTTTTGCTGCAAGCCCATCTCGAGGTCCAATACAAAGTGGTAAATCGGCACACACTGCTAGAGTTGTCCACCCCACAAGTGGTGCCCCTCCTCCTTCTGATGATATGACGGTAGAGGAGGCATATTCCCAGTACTTGCATAATGTCCAAAACCTAGGTGGGCAAGGCCCCTATTATGATCCTGAGAATCATTATTTGTATACCTCCTTTCCTGAAGAGCCTTATGTTGAGGCTTCCATTCATTGAACATGGCTTGGGGTACTGCTGGATATGGTGGTGGCCAGTACCATCCAGGTTAAGGACAACCATCTCAAGGACCACCCTACCAGGGTCAACCATCTTACTCGCAGCCTAATCATGGGCAACAGTATTATGGCCAGAATTACCCAAGTCAGCAAGGAGGCCCGCAAGGACAACCCTATCAGGGACAACCTTTAGCCTCTAGTGGTCCATCTTTCACGTATCTTGGGCAACCTTCTGGAAACCCAGGACAACCCAATGCTCAACAAGGACAACCCGGGACCCAACAGGGCTACCCTTCGAGGCAACCCTAAGGGAACCTGGGACAACCTTACGGTCAGCAAGGCTACCCTTCTGGGCAAGGGGGCCAGCCTTACGCACAGCAAGGCCAGCCTACCGCTCAGCAACCACCTGGTCTACAAGGACAATCTTCGGTTTCGCAAGGGCAGCCCCTCGCTCAGCAAGCTTGACCTTCTGGGCGAACAGGGCCGTCTCAGATCCGACCAGGACAACCTTCTGGCCAGATGGCCCAACATTCAAGTGAGTACCAATCCCGGCCTCCTTATTCAGGTGGGTACCAATCCCAGCCTCCTTATTTCAGGTGGGTACCAATCCCAGCGTCCTTATTCAGGTGGGTACCAATCCCAGCCTCCTTATTCAGGTGGGTATCAATCCCAGGCTCCTTATTCAGGTGGGTATCAATCCCAGCCTCCTTATTTGGGTGGGTACCAATCCTAACCCGTCGTATTCAGGTGGGTATCAATCCTAATCTTCTCATCAAATGCCGCCTGGTTCCCAGGCTCAGTATGGATACCAGCAACCCCAGGGGAAAAATCAATATACCCCGTATCAAAATTACCAGCAGCCGTAGGGCAACCCTTATCAAAATTATCAATAACCTGCTGGCCAGTATGGTAACCAATGGGGCACTGGGGGGCAGAACCAGTATCAACCACCCGGTTCTGGAAATAACCCTTACGGACAAAATCCTTCTAGACAAGGCCCTTTTGGACCTGGTCCATCGAGACAAGGCCAATGGGGGCAAACAGGAACTGGATGGAATTCTGGATCTACGTCATATCCGGGGAAAATGTCCTTTAACCCACAGCTACCATTTCTAGCGATGTTGGAACTGCCCGATGTGTCGAAGTTAACAAATGATCCCATTTTACATAATCCACAATGGCCACCAGTTCCAACTAAGATACCTAGTGACTGTCCCAAATTCGACGAAAAAACCGGAGAGGACCCTCAAGCTCATGTGATGACGTATCACTTATGGTGTTCGTCTAATTCATGGCTCGATGACTCGATTCGAATTCGCCTCTTTCAGAGGACTCTCACTGGTTCTGTCGCTAAATGGTATATTGAATTGACACGCGCATCTTTTCAAGATTTTAATTCGTTGGCCATGGCATTTCTTACTCACTTTCAGTTACCCATTCGGTACGAGACAGGGACTCACCTCCTTACGCCTCTTAAGCAGGATACAGCTACACATATCTCCAATCATATACATGAATGGAGAAGGCGTCGCAGGTTGATTAAGTTTTGGATTCCTGATCAACTCCTCACCGACTGGTTCACGACTTCCTTTGTCCCTAAGATTGCACGGGACATTGCTATGGGAGCCTGTGTGACTAAAGAGCAAGCAATCACGCGCGCTCAGTACCTGGACTTAGTTTACTCTCAGTCTGGTACCTTGTATGAGTATTTGCCGGACGCCCCAAGGCCCAGTACATCCAAGGCTCCGTCGAAGCCATCTGTCGATGGAGTCATTGTCTTCGTGAACCCGGCCTCTAAAAAATCATCGTCGAACCCTGGGAAGCAAAAGTCAAGTGCATATAACGAAAACACTTCTCAGGGTGGTTCAAATTCTAGTAATACTTCCGAGGTCAACATCGTCTAGTCCACCACGGTGGGCAAGGCCTTGAAAGGAAAGAAAAAGGGAAAAGGAAAAAATAAATCCGAGCAACCTAAACAGGAATCCTCCAAACCTCTAGCCAAGGAAGGAGCTAAGCGCAAACCCAAGTACCCTTGCCTCATTTGTGAAGAGGATCACTATACTAAGGACTACCCCAGGCAGTCCGAAGTTAGTTGTTTGTTAAAGGTTGCTCCTGGGGTTCCTGCAGTTCTTAAAGAGCCTTTTCCCTCTCAGCAAACTCAAATGGTGGCTGATCCATCTTCTTCTCCCTTCGGTTCCCAAGTCTTCATGGCCGGATCTATTCCCGTTCATGTAATGACTCGAGCAAAGGAGTATCTGTCATCTGCCAGGAAGGAGCCCGAGGTTCCCTCAAGTGCTCCTTCGTCCAGCTCTGGTCCCCTCCATATCGAGAGATCGAGTACTGAGACGACAATACGACCCCCTCCTAAAGGGTTACTCAGAAGATCTTCTTACAATCTAAATGCTCATGCTGCCCAACACTATAGCATTGTAGAGGACTTAGCGCAAGCTCTGTCGGCTATGTCCTCCTTAGAGGTTCTTCAAAGCTGCCCCCCCCAGAGGAAGTCCCTGCTATCGGCCATCGGTGGCATAAACCCAGCGGATTCGGATCTGATTACCTTCGACCTTGAGAGCCA
>APFE030611782.1:0-14619 GCA_000404065.3 Pinus taeda | reverse complement strand
TCAGATCTGAGTTGTATTGTGTGTAACAGAGGTGGAGATACTTGTGAGAAGTATTATGTTGTTTAATGTTACATGACTCAATCATTAATATACAGATAGTTGGGGTTTTTAGCGAGATGCTTTCCCCGGGATACATACTGTGTTAATGTGTGAATGCTCTTGATGTTTTATTGTTATTGATCCTGCTATATTGATGATCAACGTAGAGGAGCTTATGTATTGTGTATGTTTTCCGCAATAGTACATGATCAGGATAATCTCTGTTGAATATGTGTTAAATTATTCAAAATTTCTACAATTCCATCATGAATCTTTCTTCCTCCCGCACTTAGCCATTTTTGGAAAATCTTACTGAATGGGAAACTCAACTTCATCGAGTCCCAATGGAGCTGCACATTGTGCAGTCTCATCCCTCATTGATGTGACCTTACTTCCTGGAACTACACAGTCACTATCCAGGGAATTTGTACTACACAATTCCAAAGCCCAAAAGCCTTCCTTAACCCCCAGAATTGTGAAGTTGTGCCTCCCAGTCTGCCTTGAACTGCATACTTCACACTTTCATTAATCAATATTTTCTCTTTCTTGCTAGAACCTCACAATTTGAAGAGATCCTGGCCTCCCTTGGCCTGCAGAACTACACGTATGCGTCCTCAAGTTTCCTTCCCTCAATCGAAGCTCATTGGCCTCAAGAACTGCGTAGATTTTTCCTCTAGGCCTCTTTGCTTTCCAATCCCCCTTCCCTATGAAAATTGCATAGAACTAACCTCTTAGGGTGTCAGCCCACATTAGCCACTACTAGCTTAAACTACACAAACCTAACTCCCAATGGCCACTACGTAATTTATTTCCCCAGTGGGGACTATGCTGAAAATTTCCTCAACCAAGCCTGAGTTGTGTTCTACGCAGTCTCAGTGATCAAGCTCTCTCCCTGTCACCTGGAACTGCGAAATGCAAAGCTACTAGGCCCTCTCTCCTAGCCTATATCTTGTTTCAGGATTAGTTCATGGATAATAATCCATCCTCTTAGACTAGGGATTTTTCGAATTGATGTCATCCCGTCATGAGTGAATTGCAGGAACATGTACACTATCACGTCAAGGAAAGATGATGAGGAAGGAGAATAAGGAAGGAAGCATACCTAAAGACTCACTTGTAGCTGAATGGACAAGTGGACCTACCAAGATCAAGCAAAGGAACACAAATGTGTAACCACCTTCTAAGACCGAAGATCATTGAAGACCCTGCATTACCAAGGTATGCGAAGGGGAAGAGAAATCATATCCAAGAACACATCTGGCACTCACCAGCAACATCGGCTTTACATTGCCACATCATCAATCCAGTCCATGTTAGTAGTATCATGTCAAGTCGTGTCATGAGTTTTCATATGCCACATCACTATTGTGGGCCATGTATATTGTAAATAAAATGTATTGTAAAGTGGAAGTCCAATGGACACACATGAATATGAAGAGTCATGTAAGTCTAAAAGTCATAGGAAGTTGAACAGTCATGAGGGTAGTCAAAGAGTCACAAGGGGTAAGCATCACCCCTTGGTTATATATATCCCTTCATTGTATGAGCAAAGGAATTTTCACCTTGGCTACCCCGCAAGGCATTAGAAAGAATAGCTAGTTCTTTGAGGAACAAGGAGTGGCTCCAATGTACAACTACTGGGGCTAGTGATGTACAATGTGAATATGTGTCTTGGAATTTTTTCTTAATAACATAAGCCTCAAGAAAGTGTGTGGAATGACCTATTAAAGAGTTTTTAAACCCAACGTTTGGACTTCTAAGTGAGTCCATCATCAGGGGAATGCCTTATATCTTGAGAAGATTTCATGAAAAGGAGCTAATGATTTATATGTATCTATATTTAAGTGATTAAATGTTTTGGTAAATTACTTAGTCGGCTAGATATTATTATGAATATTATATTAATTAATCTAATATGTAATTTTGTTAATGTATATAATCTTTATTTAAATATTTAGTATTTAATCTAATATTTTTTATTAGCTTATATAAGCTAATAAAAATATTAGATTAAATACTAAATATTTAAATAAAGTTTATATACATTACCACAATTACACATTAGATTAACTAATATAATATTTGTTAGTGTCAGTATATGCATACTTCCATCAGGGAGCAAATCTGCTCTTTGCATTTTTCATTTTAGGTGCCTCGTACTGAAATTTTGGATCATTCCATTAGGTCATGTCAAAATGGTCCAATGATGGTTGTCTTATTCTATGAAAATCAAATCTTCCCTCATGAAGTACATTTTCTGACCCATCTCTATGTTGTATTCAGTTGAGGTTTCAAATATGTTACTTTAGGTGTCAAGGCAGTGGTCTTTCCATTAGGTTTTAGGGTTCATTTCCAAGGTCTTTTCATTAGGTCTGTCTTAGTGTTCATTTCCAAGGTCTTTTCATTAGGTCTGTCTTAGGGTTCATTTCCAAGGTCAAAAGCATGGTTTCAAGTTTAAATAAAGGGTAGCAAAAGTACGATGATGACCAATAAACAAAGAGTGATTACCAGTAAGTCATGGTGATTGTACAAAGATTTTTTGTCACTAATGTAATTTTCATCTCAAAAAACATGTTTTTGAGATGAAAACATAGTATTTTTAGTTGATTTATATTCTTTTGATGTAATTCAATCCATTTTGTGTAATAAGTGTTACCAGCTGCCCCAAACATTTCTCCTTGCTGCAAGAAAATGAAACCACAAAATAAATCAGTTCAATCCAAGCATCATCCACCTGAAAAGAGACAAAGAAGGAAAAGCATTAAACAGAGATTTTAAGACAAAGAAAAATTTCCAAAACATTAGAAAGTGGGTTTTCTTTAAAGAAAATTCAAAATCAACCTCTATATAAGATGTCAAATTCCTTTTCCAAATTCATCACTTTCATTTGACAAAGAGAAAGAAGAGCCTTGAAGGAGAGAAGGGAATTGAGGCCAATCGGTGGCTAAGCAAAGAAGAGACGTTGCGCATAGGAGACAGAAGGTACTACACATAGGAGATAGAGGCGCTGCGCATAGGAGAGAGGGTGTTGCACATAGGAGATAGAGCGTTGTGCATAGAGACCGAAGCACTGTGCATAGGAGTGGAGCACTGTGCATAGGGAAATTTCGCCAATGCAAATTTGAACGACGCTGCACACATGTAGGTGGCACTGTGCATAGGGCCAACAAGTGCCAAAAAATCCTATCAGACACACAAAACGTGTTTTTCTCCTTCTATAGCTTTTAAACAAGTAAGTGTAACCTCTAAGCTATCCTCCTGGCATTCAATTCAGCATTTTGAAGTTGGTTTGCTATTTCAAAATTCAAACACTACTCCACATTTTCCTTAAACACTAATTCCCTCAAACAAATCCGTCCACCTATTCCTTGAACCCTAATCCATCCTATAAATCCCTCCACCTATTCCTTATCCCTCAAACACAATCCTAAAACCCTATTTACTAAACATACCCTATCAAAGAAGAATACCCTCCTTCTCATTCTCATATCATATATATTCCATCCTACACCGCATAAGCTCATCTCCCCTCCCCTATCCCTGTTCACCATAACTCACTCCTTGATTGCCTTCTCTAGGGTTACAAAACTTCAAAATTCAACAAACATGGACAAAGAGGATAGAGATTATGAGGAGGAGGAAAATAGTGGCAGTGAAAGTTCAGGAGATGAACCTCAACATCAAGGAAAACCACATAAGGGAGGTAGAATTATTAGGGAGGAACCATCAAACATCATAGGACTATAGTCTTCTCATATGACTGTCACTTGTTTCAAACATCTAGGGTGTTATGAGTTTTGTGAGCAGGCGGAAAGAGTTCAACATCATCATGATCTAACCAAGATTTTTGTAGCCAATCTCTGTGATAACAAAGTAACTATTGTCGAGGCAACATTTACGGTTTCATCCTCCATCATTATTGATGCTACAAGGATTCCAAATGTGGGGGAAAAATGGTATAAGGCACAATATTTGGATGAGAATTACTATGAGCCATACATCAAATCCAGATACAGAAATGAAAAGAAGAGAACCTTTCCTTTCAAGTTCCTTGAAGACAACTATGCCCCTATGCTGACGATCATTATGAAGTATTTTACATGTGAGGGATGATTTTCTAGATTGTACACCTATCACATTAGGCTTCTTATACACTTCACAAGAGTGAAAATGTTGAGCATCCCTTATTTCTTATTTAGGAACATTAAGAAGATGGCCTACGTTGTACAAAAAAAGCCATACCCCCAGCAAATGAGTAGTATCTATCACTATTCTCTGATTAAGATGATTGTGCTACATCATCTCAAACTCCTTAACATCTCCTAGGATACATTCATTGCCAATGACTCTTCAATGGTCCTCAGATTCCTCCACCGATGCCTCAAGAAGAAGAAAGACCTTCCAGCAGTGCCAAAGTAAAGAAAGATGAGAAGGTTAAATATATTAAATTTGTTGAGGAGCTAGAAGCCTTCAAGACAAATCAGAGAGGGACTAGAAAGTTGTTTGCAGTAGATAGGAAAGTGTTTACTCCAATTGATGTGGAAGGGGCCTTGCCTTCTTCATCAGCATATAGACAAATGCTTACTCCACAAAATGTGGAAGGGGCTTTGCCTTCTTCATCAACACAACAGGTACAATAGGTGCAACAACTGCATAAAGGGAAGGAAAAGATGCTGGAGGAAAGCCTTGATGATGAAGAGGAAAGGGATTTTGATTTGATGGAAGATGATGAACCAGAACATCCACACATCCATCACGGCATTAATATAGTTGACTTGGAGGTCCAAGATGAGGCAATAAACGAAAGCATAACCATAAGGGAAAAAGATGCATAGATCCAAGCACTGATGGATAACTTGGCGAGAGCTAAGTATGTCATTTCATACTTTGACCAAGAGAACAAGTAGCTAAGTGACAAACAAGTCCTCATGGAGCTATAACTTCTTAAAGCAAAGAGGCAAATGGGAAAGTCAGTAATGCAAGAGGAGAAACATCGGCTACCTTGACTACAAAACAAAGAATTGAGAAGGAAATTAAGGAGGATAGACAAAATTGGCTTGACAAGGTCAATTTTCATTTGGAGAAGCTGCTACAAAAAGCCAATAGGGACAATCGAATCATCAGGCACATGGCTCACCATTACAGGACCCGGAACAAGATTTGCAACATAAGGGTCAAGCAAATGAAAACAAGGCTAAAACAAGCACTCAAAGGCAAAAAGGAGGATGATCGGCTTAGGTTGCTTGTTGAAGCTTCCTTGGCTGACCAAGATACTTAATAGTTCTATTTTCCACAAATTTTGAGCAATTTTTGAAGAATTTTTTCCTTTTGAAGAATTTGGCAATTTTTGACACAAAAATTTTAGCTCTATGCACAACACCACTGGTGCTACGCTTTTCCTAGGTGCATACAATGAGGGAATGGTCAACATTTTTGGTTTCATAATGATGAGTACATTCACCTTGAGCATTTTCTAAGTGTTTAGAGAAAAACTAGTCAACTAAAAGGTCAAAAAACACCCAAACAATGACCTCACTGCCCTTTTTTGGACACACAGAAGCAATCTTGGGAGAATCCATTTTTAAGGGGTCAAATGAGCTTCAAATTAAAATGTTAAAGATGTTCTCGAAAGGAGACTTGTAGAGCTTTTCAACAAGCTATCATGACCTCAATTTGGACATCGAGGAGGCCTCCAAAATGGCCCTCCAAAAGCGTTGTGCATAGATCTTGGGCACTGCGCATAAGACAAAAATTGTGTTAGGTTTCCATTTCACTATGCCTTGACTATAATTTTGGGTTTCCTCTCATGGATGGTGTTTTATTGATGTAAATGATGACTAGGCATGTAAATATGATGGATAATAAGTACTAGAAGGTAGATTCATTATATTAAAAGTTATCTTGAGGACAAATTAATTAGTTTCCTCACTTTTAGAGGCAAGTTGTTAGGATGCCTAGATTCCAGTTTCTTGTTCAGTTTTTGTTAGATTACTTCCTCATCTTAGTGATTCGACCCTTGAGGATGGGAGGAGGTTGAATAAATGTCTATATCTTCTTCTTCTTTCTCATTGTAAAGGGTTGGACTCATTTGGATGCTTATGCTTTGAGTAGACATTATTTTGTATCAGTTTTAGCAGGAGATTAATGAAAAGTTGCAGCTATTTCTTTGGGATCCATGTGGTATGATGTTCAGTTCAGTTTTTCTTATGTTTTCATGTGTTCGAATGTATTTTTGACTCCATTTCATCATTTCATTGTCGTTATGTGAATGTATAGAAGTCTGAGAGGCAGAATCCATATCTTTTATGCTCTGTTGTGGGTAGACATTTCACAATCTGTGTTTTCTTCAGCTTAGGATGAATCCATGTGGTTTACATGCTATTTCTAGCTCCTCACTTGTCTTTCCACCTTATCCATCAAACCCTAGAGTGCTGAGCCTTGTGCCTACTTTGCCCCATCGAAAACCCTGCAATGTTGACCTAATTTCCTTGCCCTAACTGTTTCTCTCCTCCTAATCTAGCAAAACCCTTCAAAATCAAATCAAACCTTGTGCTACTATACCTAGCCTAATATCGTTTTCTTGAACCAGTCATCTTCGCTGAGATTCTTACGGAGAGAGCCCTCTCCTGGCCTAGTAAGGCTAGCTACTTGGCTAAGCATGGTTTGTGGTTACCCTGGCATTGCCTTCCTTCGCCTAAGGTTCAATCCAGGTGCTAACATAGTGGCACCCATACTGGGGAACGAAAAATCAGAAGTTAATCACCCCAGTAAGATGTTTCATTTGAATTCTTAAGCTTATGGATGATGAATTTTAGAATTTAATAGGCTGAATTGGAAATTTGTAAAGCAATATATAAATTTCAAAATTAGACATACTGGCTTCTCGAAAATACACCAAATCCAATCGAAATCTGACTCCTCCAACCATTGTTAGTGATCCTCATAAAATTGGGCACAAATCTAAGACAGCTGTAGAGAAATCCAGTTTAGCTGAAGAACAATCAAGTGAGGATTTCATTCCTCGTGTTAATTCACTCCCGGGAAGGTTAGACACTTTGCAAGACATTAAGTTTGATGTTAATTTTGAGCAAAGTTTGTTTCGCAATAAGTCTTTAAGTTGGATTGATTAGATAGTTGTTGATTCTTCTACATCTCTTGACAACCCCATTGAATACTTGTTTTCACAAAATAAATCAGGGTCACAACTTATTCATACTCTTGATCAGTTCCAGAACCTCTCTTCAAACTTAAACACTTGGGTGCAAAATAAGACTCATATGCCATCTTTTGATTTTCGAAATATTCCTTTGCATCTACTACCACTCAAACTATCTCTCACCCTCTACCTTCTTCTTCACATATTGTTCACACCACTCAAGCTATCATTAATTCCCCTTTGGGTATACCAAATATCCTAATCCTTGCTTTAAATCCACCAACTCCCCCACCTTTAGTTATGGCTACCCAATATGCACCCCTTTTTTTACCTCAAAATCCTGGTGCCATGCCCACTGATTATCAAACCAAAATACCTTTCTTTGACGGCACCCAAACCATTACAACTCAACAGCACGTAGACAAGACGAATTATTTCTTTGACCTCCATGAAGTGGAAATTGAAGATGTGATGATGAGGCTGTTTGTAAAAAGTTTTGGAGGAGAAGTTCGGAAATGGTTCAAAGCCCTACCAGTAGCTTTTATCACTACTCTACCCATCCTCCACAAGAAATTCCTAGATTGGTGGGAGGTGAAGAAAAATCCCCTTCAGATTCTTTCTGAATATGAGAACATCAAAAGAAATGTTGGAGAGAGTGTGCGAGATTATTGTGTAAGATTTAATGCAGTGTACAATGCTATACCTACAAACATCAAACCACTATGGATTATCTTTGATTAAGTTTCCAGATGGATTTGATGCTGATATGGCATATTAGTTGTGTGAACATGATCCTATAACTCTAGAAGCCATGCAAAAGAATGCTATGAGCATAGAATCAAACTTGCTAGCCAAACGAGCAAGAATGAGATTAGAGAAAAGAGTGACCATGAAAGAAGAAGAATCTACTTCAGATGTAAAAATGGATATATTGATTTGAACAATGGAAAGAATGGTTGACCGGTTGTCCATCACAGACAGACTTGAACCTAGGATCTAGAACCCAAACTTTAGAGGGCGGCAGCAGCACCAATTACGAATCAAGCAAAGAGAACAAAAAGCACCGGAACAACTAGTGCAACAACAACATCAAATCAGAACTCCCTTGCATCAAAATTATGTTCAAGGAGTGGAAGAAGAAGACGAGGAAGATATGGTAATTGAAGAAAATAATTTTTTCACTGCTAATAGTATGCCTATATTTCTAACCGAAGATGAGGAGTATGCAGAAGGTTCTGACATTTTAAAGTATGAAGACTACATCTTGGAAAATGATGTTGTTTTGGACGCTGAATCTAATGATTATCAACGTGGTTACATGAATGCTTTGAGCGCACAGCATAGACAATATCCTTTGAGGAGCAGAGATGTACCAGTCAATCCTATTCAGAAGAGGAAGGAGGTTTAGTCGAAGAATGATCCCCCAAGCAATCAGAAAAGGGGAAAGGAGCTTGCCGACTAGAATTCCAGCAAGGTAAATCAGCCATCAACAAGTACAGCTACAAAAGAGAAATACAATAAACAAAAGGATGGTGCAACGAAGGAGAAAATAGGTAAGAGGGTCATCGGTGTCAAAGAGGTAGAAAAGGTCACATATTTTAATTTAGAAAGTGAAATTGCTAAATTGAAAGTGTGCATTCCCTTGACTGAGCTTGTTAAGAATAGTCATTACAAACACCATGTATCTAGAATACTGCAAATTGATCCTTTGTTTGACATGGTGAATGTTGAGGATGATCACCTTGAACTTATTTTTGGTCTAGCTATAGAAGGTCAGCTAGAATATAATGAAGTCTTGCCCTTTTATTTGAGTCTTAGACTGCATGAGTATATTCTTCATAATGTTGTGCTTGATTCTGGAGCTTCCCACAATTTGATGCCCAAGGCCATCATGGAAAAACTAAGCTTGGATATCACCCAAAAATATCATGATTTGTACTCACTTGATTCTGGTAGAGTTCGCTGCATTGGTCTCATCCAAGATTTGGTGGTTTCCTTAGATCAAATCCCAGCCAAGAATGTCTTGATGGATGTGGTAGTAGCTGATATACCACCTCGATTTGGTATGTTGTTGTCTAAATCATGGGGAGCCAAACTCAAAGTCACTTTACAACTTGACTTCTCTTATGCTATAATCCATGTTTTCAATCAATTGAGGAAGTTGTACCGGGAAAAGAAGATGAAGTATATGATCACTAGTAAAGCAAAGGCCATAAATCATTTGATAAATGTTGTACATACAGATTTATAATATTTTGTTTTGTACACTGGTAGTGGATGGAATGATGTAGATATTCAGCTTGTAGAAGTAGATGATGTACCAGACATTTCCGAGAGTTTTAGAGCAGTTCTTAATCAAGAAAAGAAAAAAATGTCAATTCCTTCTGAGCAGCCTCCATAGGAGCAGAAAGTCAGTGAAGAGCAGGCAAATGAAGCAACTAGCAAAGGTAATATCGAAACTAAAGCAGAATTCCAACATCTGGAAGATGAAGCCAGCCTTTGGAGCATGGACTTCAATGGTGCTTTGGGTAAAGATGGTGCAGGTATTGGAATTTGGATTCGAAGTCCTATTTTTCAACCAGAAAAAGTCCCAGGTAATGTTAGAGTGTCTTCCTATAAATTAGCTTTTGATTGCTCTAATAATGAAGCGGAGTACGAGGCATTGATTATAGGTCTAAAATTTTTATTGAAGTTGGGTACGAAAATGATTTCTATTTATGGTGATTCAAAGCTAGTGATTAAACAAGTAAAAGGAGAATATCAAGTGAAGCATCCGCAGATGAGACTTATAGGAACGTAGTCCTAGATATCTTGAAAATGTTTCCAGAATACACCTTAACAGTGGTGCTAATAAGTCAAAACATCATTGTTGATTCACTTGCTACAACAATGAGCAATCTGAAAATTCCAATGAATTCTAGCAATAAATTTTAAATTCATGTCAAACATAGGTCTACTGTTCTTGATAATCTAAGATATTGGCAAGTTTTCTGGGATGACAATGAAATTAATTCCCTTTTGCATAATGAAGGGAAGTTTAAGAATGCTTTAATTGATGATGTCTGTGATTCTAATGAATAAGACATTGAGGTAAATCAAATGGATGTTTTCCAACTGAAGGATAATGCTATTCCTAGAGGTCTTATACCTTTAGAGGAGTTATTTTATCAAGATGATGTGGCAAGAAAACCAACCTTGGTTCCTACTGACAAAGGAGTTGAAGGTGTAAACCTTGGGACAGCAGACCAACCCAAGCTTGTAAAGTTATCAAAAACATTGTCTCCTGAATCAAAGGCTAAGTATGTTAAATAGCTTTCTAAATTTTCTAATGTTTTTGCGTGGGATTACTTAGATTTGAAATTATATGACACGAACATCATTCAACATACCATTCCTATCAAGCCGGATAAAAAACCTTTTAGACAAAAGTTGAGGAGAATCAATCCAAAGTTGCTGCCATTCATCATTGTTCCAATAAGATTCTATGATTGGGTTTCAAATTTGGTCCCATTACAAAAAAATATTGGAGAGATAAGGTTGTGCACTGATTTCCGGAACCTAAATAAATTATCCTTGAAAGATAATTACCCTCTTCCTAAGATGGACCATATTTTACAAAGAGAAGTTGGAGCATCACGGATGTCACTACTAGATGGCTATTTAGGTTACAATCAGATCTTGGTGCACAAAAAAGACCAAGACAAAACTATATTCACAACACCATGGGGAACTTTTCAGTATGCCAAGATGCCATTTGGGCTGAAGAATGTTGGGGCCACTTTTCAGCGAGCCATGGATATAGCTTTCGCTAACGAGAAGGATGTTTTCTTGGTCGTTTATTTAGATGACTTGACATTATTTTCTAGTTCTGATGATGAGCATTTACACCACATTAGTATTGTTTTTTAGAAATGTAGGAAGTTTGGGATTTCTTTAAATCCAAAGAAGAGTCTTTTTGCCATGGAGGAAGGTAAAATCCTTGGTCATATAATTTCTAAAGATGGCATTTGCATTGATCCTTCAAGGGTAGAGGAAATCCAAAAAATAGACTTTCCACACAACAAAAAGGAGATTCAAGCTTTCAACGGTAAGATGAAATTCTTACACAGATTTATACCAAATTCGGCTGAGCATTTACGTGAGTTAACTAATATGTTGAAGAAGGAAAGCACTGTAAAATGGCCCGAGAATGCCAAGAAATCTTTCAACTTGGTAAAGCTTGCTTTGACCACAACCCCAGTTTTCATCAGTTCCGATTATACTCATGATTTTATTATATTTTCATTTGCATCTGAGCACACTTTGGTTGTGGTGTTGATGCAAAAGAAGGATCAGGTGGAACAACCCATTGCATTTTTTAGCCAGACTATCATAGATGTTGCTTTGTGTTATAACATCATTGAGAAAAAAGCTTTTTCTCTTATAAAGGCATTGAAGGATTTCCGAGTTTACATTCTACATTCACATACCATGGCATATGTTCCTAACCGTTGAATTCCTGCAGAAACTCCGATAGATCTAGAATTCTAGTTAAATTAAACACAAGTAATTTGCTAATATTCAAGAGAGGAGAGAAATAATTTTCTCCATAAAATCAATGTATTAAATTAATTAACAATAGTAATACATTAGAAACCAAAAACATCTAATCCCAAAGGGAGGTGGTTATATAGAAATTGCCGAATCTAGAAAATTAGTAAAAAACTAGAAAAGGCTAAGAAAAGCTAAAGGGAGGCTTAAAATAGCAACAATGACTCAAGACAAACTATACCAAGTATCAGCCATGAGGAAAGCATGAGGAGGGGTGCATTTCCCAAGGAAGGCAACTTTAAAACATGCTAAGATGGTCTGGGGGACCAAATCCCTTGATTTAAGGGGGAATCTTCATGTGGGGCACCAATCCTCAAATAACTCAAGTGGATGAGGTGTGGTTAGGTGTGAACATGAACTTAGATGTCTAAATGGTTTAGGAAAGTGGTTGGACCAATATTTCCATAATATTAAGCCTTTAAAGGCAGAAAATAAGGGAAAGTTCGTACACCGAGCTAGTTTACCAAAAACCAAGTGTGGACATGATTTTTAGTGCATGTGGCTAAGTCAAGGATACTTAGGCTAAATAATAAATGTAGATGTTAGGATTATATTCCAACACTAACGTGGTTTTCAAAGATGTCCTCATGCAAACTAATATAGAGGGAAGAAGAGGTAAGTGGATAGCAGCGATGTTAGAGTATGATCTTGAGATTAAGCCTACCAAACTGATCAAAGGTCAAGGCTTGGAAAAACTCATGGTTGAGTCAAATCTTCATGCTCTAGACATAAATCTCATCGTAGCAATGTCAGATGACGAAGATGGTGGCACACTCATTCAGGTATCAGAGATGTTTCTCAACTCACCTTGGTATTTCGATATAGTATATGTTCTTCAACATCTCTCTCCTCCTCCTTGAATGTCAAGAATGAAAGGTAGGTCACTAAAACTAAAGTCTATAAAATTCTGCATTTTAGATAGTGTTCTCTATTGGAAAGATCTGAGAGGGGTTCTCCTTAATTGTTTGGTTGAAGATGAAGCTCAGCAAGTAATGAATGGTTTCCATAGAGGAGATTGTGGCGGTCACTTGTTTTGGAAAACAACAGCTAATAAAGTCTTGAGAGCAGGATATTATTTGCCATATTTTTTTCAGATTTATATAAGATAGTCATGAGCTACCATGAATGTCAATTTTTTCAGGGAAAAAGGAAGCTACTTCCTCTTCCTCTGAAGCCAATTATAGTTAATGCACCTTTCGAGTAGTGGGGGCTTGATTTCATAGGAGAAATTCATCCTACATCACCAGCACAACACAGATGGATTTAGACAGCTACCGATTACTTCACCAAATGGATCGAAGCCATTCCAACAAGGCAAGCTACGGATACGGGCAATGGGTTAGCTGAGTCTTCAAATAAATCCTTGGTTAACATTATTAAGAAGAAGTTGGAAGCAAACAAAAACAATTGGCATCGGAAGCTTGTCAATGCTTTGTAGGTTGACATAGTGAGCAGTAAGAAATCAATAGGTATGTCACCTTTTGAATTGGTTTATGGTACTGATATAGTGTTTTCCCACATCCCTTGTAGTCTCGATCATGAGATTATTGCAGGAAGACGATAGTGAAGAAGATGATATTCAGTGCTGAATTAATCAAATGATTCATCTCAACAAACGAGAGAAAAGGTTTCTCAAAACACTTTTTGGCTGCAAGAGAAGATAAAGAAGATTTATGACCGCAAAACCAAAGTAGAAAAGTTTCAGTTGGAAGATGTAGTGTTGCGATGGGATGCACGAAATGAAGAAAAAGGAAATCATGCTAAGTTTGACAATCTATGGAAAGGACCGTATAAAATCTCAGGTTATCAAGGAAAGAATGCACTTTTATTAAAGGAAATGGATGGTCAAGAATGCTCAAGAGGACCAGTGAATGGTAGGCTCCTGGAACACTACTATTTTTTATGCAGTTTGTTGAAGTTGCTTCACTGTCATTGTATATACCAATTTTCTTTCCTTGCAAGATTTGAAGTACAATGTCATTTGAGTTTGGGGCCCGAAGTGAAGGCTATAAAACTTAAATGATTTTTGTTGAGTTTAGTTATTTTTTGAGTCACATTAGAGTCGGTTGTGAGCCAATCTTCAGTTTGTATCGAGTCATTTTTCAAAATTTTCAAAAAACAAATGTTTTCATTCTTTCATTTGTTTGACCGTATTGGCCCAATCATCTAGGCACTTGGTATACGGTGTTCTTGACACCTCCAAGGAGCTTCCATCCCCAATAAGGCCAATGTTAGTGTTAGTATATGCATACTTCCATCAAGGATCAAATCTGCTCTTTGCATTTTTCATTTTAGGTGTCGCATACTGAAATTTTGGTTCATTCCATTAGATCACGTCAAAATAGTTAACTGATGGTTGTCTTCTTCTCTGAAAATCAAATCTTCCCTCATGAGGTACATTTCTGACCCATCTCCATGTTGCATTTAGTTGAGGTTTCAAATATGTTACTTTAGGTGTCAAGGCGGTTGTCTTTCCATTAGGTTTTAAGGTTCATTTCCAAGGTCTTTTCATTAGGTTTGTCTTAAGGTTCATTTACAAGGTCAAAGCATGGTTTCAAGTGTAAATAAAGGGCAGAAAAACTATGAGGATGACCAATTGTTACACTGAAATTTGTCACCATGGCTATCTGCAGTGAATATGGCTCCATTAAAAGTCATATCATCCTCCTTGTCAAGCCTTATACCTCTACTCTTCATGTCAAACTTCAAAAAAGAGAGAAAGTCAGTTAAAAACATGTTTATCTCTGGGTACGCAAGTTCTCTCTACCTTTCCTGCATGTACGCACTCCAAACATACTGTACCTGCGTACTTGTATGCTCTGTAAGCCAAAGGA
>APFE030611767.1:63090-78158 GCA_000404065.3 Pinus taeda | reverse complement strand
AAATATCTTCATCAACAAGGTTTTTCAAAAGGATCAGCGGATAGCAATCTTTATATAAAAATTGAAAATGATAAATTGTTAATACTTGTTGTGTATGTAGATGACATTATCTTTGGCAGTAATGAAGAAGCTATGAGTCAAAACTTTTCCTTGGTGATGCAGAAAGAATTCGAAATGTCCTTGCTTGGAGAACTGACATACTTTCTTGGTTTGCAAATCCAACAAAATGAAGGAGGGATCTTCTTGTCTCAAACCAAGTATCTCAAGTAGATTTTGAAGAAATATGGCATGTAAGATGCAAAACCTGTATGTACACCCATGGTAATAGGATGCAACCTCAGTGAAATTGACGAATCAGCAACAGTGCATCAACCAACCTACAGATCTATGATTGGAAGTCTACTTTATTTGACAGGTACCAGACCAGACATCATGCATTCAGTAGGAATAGTTGGAAGATTTCAGGAAAATCCAAAGGAAACTCATCTTCAAGCAGTAAAGAGAATTTTCAAATATCTTCAAGGAACTCAAAATTATGGCTTATGGTATCCTAGAGATACAAATCTCACACTTCATGCTTATACAGATGCAGATTGGGCCGGAAGTGTGGATGACAGGAAGAGCACAAGTGGTGGTGCATTCTTTATGGGTTCCAGATTAGTATCTTGGTTCAGCAAGAAACAAAGTTCGATTGCCTTGTTTACAGCTGAAGCAGAATATGTTGCTGCTGCATCTTGCTGCACTCAACTTCTTTGGATGATGCAGACCCTGCAGGATTTTCAAATCACTTGTACACCACCTATCTCCATCCTATGTGATAATACAAGTGCAATCAACATTTCAAAGAACCATGTCATGCATTCCAAGACTAGGCACATATCGATCAAGTATCATTTTCTCCGGGAACAAGTGCTTGAACAAAAGGTCAAGTTGGAGTATGTTCCTTCTAAGGAACAAGTTGCTGATATACTCACCAAACCACTGCCCAGGGAGACTTTTGAATACCTCAGGCAAAAGCTGGGGGTTGTTGATGCATCATCTTGTTGTTGAATCTCATCTGTTGGTTGTACGCGAGGTCTATACATGGTATACGCGTACATTTGCTGGTTTATGGATTGGTTGCAGATCGATGGCACAAGTGTAGGGGGTGCACATATAATGCATTGTTGGCATTATGGGAGCATAGAAGGAGAACATGGATGCTAATCTAACCATGGCTGCAATATGTCTCTATCTCTTTCATGGTCGTTTATGGTGTTTGGTGGATTATGGTCCTTCTTTGCAGGTCTGGTTCATATTCAGGGGGAGCATGTTCTTAGGGGGAGCATAACCCTTTGCCCTTGATGTCAAAGGGGGAGAATGGCACTGAAGACTTTGAGGTTGCCATCAAGTCCAAAGGGGGAGATTGTTGGCATTAAGATTCTGGTATGGCTCTATGATACAGATGTTGTACTTGATGGCAACACCCTCAAGTGGCAATGCACTGATCAGGCTCTCAAAATGTTGGAAATTAAGAAGTGCGCAGGAGAATAGTTCAAAAGGTGCATACCCGCAGGTATGCCGTGAAGGGACTGCGGCCGCACACGCAGGTCACCCATTCAGAAGGTGCGTACCCCCAGTTCACTTACTTCAAGGCAGAGAAGCGGGCTCATGTGGGGTTTTCTTATATTTGGCTCGTGGTATTTAGCCTGCCGTTCTTGATTCTATGGTTTTGCCCCGTGGTATTGCTTTATATTAATATTATTATTGAGCCCCATGTTTTTGGGCCCCTTGTATTGGTTATCTATGGTATTGATCCATGATTTTAGGAAGAGCTTGCCTATATAAAGCAAAGGAGATCACTTGGCTATGTATCTTTCAAAAATTGAATATCTTAAGATCTGAAATATTGGGTTGATCTATATAAAAGTGAAGTTGAAAGCGAATCTATGAAGGGTGATCTCTCGAGCACATGATTAGATCTGAGCATCTGATTATCAGTGGCACACTGGGGGACTACCATTTCGGACCTAATCAGAGGTACGCAGGTGATTAACGGCGCAAGTGCGTGGGTACGCAGAGAAGAAGAAGGAGAAGTGTGTGGGCACGCAGAGCAGAAGAAGGCACAATGTGTGGGTACGCAGCGCGACAGAGGTTCAGGTGTGTAGGCACAGGGAAAGTACGTGGCGCTCCAGAAGCCGCAGGTGCGTAGGTACACGGCGCGATAGCATCTGTGGGTGCGTGGCTACAGTAGCAGTACGCGGCGTGATAGTGTCTGTGGGTGCGTGCCTACAGTAACAGTACGCAGCTTGATTGAAGAAACAGTGCGTGGGTACGCGATACGGCAGAAGGGTCTCTGCGGGTATACGTAGGGGAGTAGAAGGTGATGTGCGTACGCACGCAGACCAGAGAAAGAAAAACTGCGTATCTGTCTTAAGACCTTTGTTGGCTAAATTTTTCTGTTGATAAGGTGTTCTAGGTTTAGTTTACTGTTACTGTTGATCTGGTTACTGTAGTTGACTGAGTGATTTACTTGTACTTGATGATGTTTTGATGTTTATGGATCTAGTTTGAAAATTTATGAAAAGTGGTCCTTGAAAGAAAAGAAGTAGGGGGTTGTAGCTCCCTTCCAGGAGAGACTGGAAAACGAGAGAGAGTTGTAGCTCTCTGCAGGTTGCAGCCTGCGTACTGGTAAAGGACTGCACCAGTACAAGACCATTGTAAAAGGAGTTTCTAATTTGAAAGAAGATAGGGACATATTGCAGCAGGTGGTTTTCACCCACATTGGGTTTCCACCTTACATCTGGTGTTCTTTGGTGTGACTATCTGTTTTCTTTGTTCATGCTCATTATTTTATGGTACTGACATGCAAAAAATAATTCAAAGTGTAAAATAAATAAGATTTATTAAAAGAACTTAATAATACTGATTCACCCACCCTCTCAGTATTATTTCCAACACGATGTGATATAAGTCCCAGACTCGATAGGATCCAAAACCCTCGAACATAATATTTCAAATCCACCTATTTGAATCTGCTAATGTTTTAGCGCGATTTCCCTTTAAAAAGGGTTTTGGGTGATGCGACAATGAATTACACAAGCCAATGCAATTTGGGGTTTTTACGGACTCGATATCATTCAAAACCTCTATTTAAAATATTTGAGGTATGGAATCTCCGTTTGAATGCATTTTGGCCAATACTTAGTGTATTTTTGGGTTTTTTGTTCGCAAACCCAGATTACACCAATCTACCTTAAACATGGGAATTTTCCACTGCAAAAGATGAAAACGCAGAGCCATCACCAAACTCACCCGAATACTGGGAGAAAATAAACATTCAAGGCCTCCACAGATCGTTATATCATAATACACACGTGTTGATTTATTCAACATAAATACATTACAGAGCCTTCAGCCTTCGGCCTGATCACACAGCTAAAGTCCTCTGTCTCAAAGAAATACATTCAATCACACAGTTTCACCCTCTAAATCAATTCTCTGTGCACAAATATAAATACAAAACTATATTTGAGGCTTTCGCCCTTCTCTGGCCTGATTCCTCTAGTTAATGGCCTCTTCCTCCATACTGCCCATAGGCTTACAAATGCCTTGAATCTTTTTCTCTGTCTCCTCTCGCATCCCCTAACTTTAGAAAATAAGGGAAATACATATATGCCCTGTATAACAATTTCCTTCCACAAATGAAGGAATTCACTCTATTCCTAGAAATCATATCCTACTCTAAGTAATCAATATAGCTAATTGGCTTGATCTCCACACAGGGAGGATCATTTGCCCTTTATTCCCAATTCTATTCAGAATTAGGCAACAAATTAACCACTTACATTTATTTGAAAGTAATACAAATTTAACAACCAGACCTCCTCCAAACATGTATTAGCCACAACATGTGACCACTCCATCACATTGCTGGCTAGGCCTAGATGCTCCTACATCATAGTCAAACCAAAATGCCTTCATTGTCAAATAACCGTTCATCTAGAAGATCAATGTTTTGATCTCCATCCTTGTCACCATTGTGGCAAGTCAAATCATTCATCAACACATTGCAGTAAGCAACAAAAATCAACCAGATTGAAGATCAATTATTCATGGATTGATCCGTGGGAATGGTCATCCACGGTCATAAGATTTTATAATTTTTACAATTAAGTTCACTCAAACATATTGCAGCCAATAGTAAAATTGAAGATGGTACTCTGGTGCAATTGAACAGGGGAGTACACCAGTGAAACACTCCTACACCTGAAGGGGGGGAGTTCAGAAATAATTTGAAGAAGATTGTATCTCCTTTTAGCTGACAAAGGGGGGGAAATCCCAATGAAATTGAGAGTGGTTGTTAGACTGAAAGTCTCAACAACATATACAAATCAATCAGTGGGCATCGTCAAAATTAGCCAGTGGACGTTCATCAACATCAAATCAGCGAGTGGGCAGTTTCAACATCAACAAATTCGTCAGTGGGCATTCTCAACATTTTGTCAATGGACAAAGGATGTTGATTGAAAGAAAAGGATAGTTGGATCCTTTTGCAGCTTGGCACATGATGGAGTTGTCAAGCAAAATTTCAAAGATGACTCAGACTTGCAGCTGACTCATGTTCTGTTCAGATTAGAGTTTTTTTAGCATCCAGCTTTGACGGTTTTTCAGGCAGTGTTTTTGAGGATCAACATGAGAACTTGGAAGATGGTTGCTCGTTCTTATTTTGAACTTATCATTGATGGGGGGAATGTTAGCCTCACTCTCATGCAATGCAAACAATTCTAAATCCAAATTGATTAAATTAATTAAAATAAGGAAAGTTGGATTTAATCATATCTTTCTAGATTGAGTTTGTTCCTCATGGGTAGGAGTCAGTTTAGGCTTAGTTGGTTGAGAGATTCTCTACAACTAGTTAGGCTCCTAGATTAGTGTTTGGTTGAGATATTTGCTCAACCAGTGTCCAAGATAGACGTACTATCTTGAGACAAACTTCCTCATGTATTTATCTGTACTATTATCATTCTTTGGATATTACATTGAGAGTATGAGGAATATAATATAGTGAGGCTCTCGGGCCTTTTCCACCATGTCTGATTTGTGTATATGTCTGTTGTTTATTTTATTAATGTTTTATTAGTTGATTGAATTCCCTTCACATTTATTCTCCAGTTGTATCATCAAATTCCTTTTTGTTAAGATCCTCTTAACCTCCATGACTGTTGATGTCCTGCCTGGAATGTTCAGGTCTTCTAGTTCATCCTTGGTTTTGGAATTTAACAACTTGATAATATTTTATGCCTCTTCTGGTCTGTGCTCCAAATATTCCTTTATGTTCTGTATTATTGTCTTGACTCTGCGCACAATTTCTTCCTGCTCAAAATTCATCTGCATTGAAGGCCGCATATTTGTTATGTTGGCATTTATATTATGCCAAGTATTGTTGTTAGCCTCTGCCAGCATTTGAATGAAAAAGGACTAGTCCTCATATTTTTGTATCTACTGGATGAGCTTGTAGTTTTTCTGAATTTCTGACAAATAAGCATTATCCATTTTAATCTTATTCTCCTCCATCCTAGTCAATGTTGCTGATAATTTCTCTTTCTCGGCTTGAACTGATGTCAATTCATCTAAAGCTCTAGCAAGCTCCTCTGTAGAATCCGTACATTTGGTCTTTGTTGAAGTTTCTTCTACTGTAGCTGTGCTTGATGTAGATGCTCCTGCTACTTTGATATCCTTAGGGTCTTGTCCTAGATTTATGATCAAATCTTCTAGAGATTTGATCTTTTTGTCCTTAGAAAATGTTGACATCTTCTCAATCTTTAAATGAGAATTCATGTTATTCAAAGATGACTGTAATTTGGAAGCAATCATGGATGAATTAGTAAGTGTTGAAAAAAACATCTCCCCAATTTTCTTGTGTAAATCGATTTGATCGATTTCATGTATCTTTCTGGTATCAATTGAGAAAATGGAGGCTTTGTAGTCTCCAACACTTCTAGGAGCTGGTACTAAAGGTTCCATAAAGGCCATTTAGAACTATCCTTTCTCTAAATCGAATGTAGAGATTAATCTGTGTTGTGTTTTAGTTGCCTTCTTCCAAAATTCAGAGTAGGTGGAAGCCTTCAAAGCTTCATTCTTCAATTTTATCTCCCTGTATCTTGAAAAAATACTTTGTTGAGTTGAAATCTTAAATCTGGATGATACTGGAGATTGGATTGTTGTTTCTACAGTAGGTGATTATATTGTTTCTTCTATTTGAGTAGGAGTGACAGGAGTCCCTGAACAAAATCACTGTGGCTAGCTATTGAGTGCCCCTTTCCTTTGGAGACTCGCCTTGAATAGTAATTACTTGAGGCTTAAACTGATGATTAATTTCAGAATCTGATTTTTCAGTAGTGTTTGGGTCCTTCTTATTCCTTTTAAAAATAATAAATTTTGCAACTTTATTTTTAGAATCAGTAGGGCACATGGATTCTCTTTCCCTTTTTAGCTCCTTTTCTTTAGGAATAGCTGTCTGCATAGATGACTAACTGACCAGTTGTTCTTTAATTTCCTGTAAAGTACCCTATGCCCATTCCTCCTAGTTAGCATATTGCTCAATATCAGGCCTTTGTGTGTGTGTGCATAGGAGGTATTGTTATGTTCAAATATGAGCTTTGAAATGATGCCTTTTGACTTGGGAAATATCATAGATGGCACCCGACAGAGAATTCAAGGAAAAAGTGAGTCTGGGGGAAGACAAAGTAAGGGAGAAGGGATTCCCAAACACTCAAGTCACCACTGTTGTCCATGAGCTTTTTCTTTGCCCAGTTGTGGAGCTCGTATAAATCAAATTCAGACTGGGTCTCAACAATTTTGTATTAGGTTTCTATCACGAAAGATTTATCAAAATTTAGGATTAGGGGAATGAGGGGATTTGAATCTATAAGCTTTCCCTTCCCTTTATGGTTTGACATTTTGGGAGATGAAATATAGGGAAGGGAAGAATAATTTTAGAGAAAAGTTTGATATAAAAAGGTCTGAAGAATAGGGTTAAACGTGGAAAATTGTCAAATGTGCGTAGGGAAAACTGTTGTAGAAGCCTAACAGTTGCTGGCAGTTCATTCTTTTAATATGCAGGATCAATTTTGTGTTGAAAGGGATGAATACTAGCCTCCCTAAGTTTTTATAACAGTCCAATTAGTTATGTAACTAGAAGATTAACGTCTGTGGAGTGGAGAGATTTTATTAACAAAATGGATATATGGTGGGAATTTATGAGATAACGTATATGATATATTTCGCAATAGAATTTGAATATTAAACAGATATATGACATGGAGGGGAGTGACGCAGAAGGACTGATGGTAGGAGCGGAGTGGCAGGGGTAACAATTATGTGGCGGGATATGAGTGATGAAGGGGGAGACACATGGTGGGAGACGAAGGTGGTATTTCGGGGGGGGGGGGGGTGCTCTAGTAAGCTATATCAGGAGGGGACCACCTGAATTCCTAGGCACCGCCAGTTGGCCAAAGGGATTTGTGGAATCTACTCCCCCCCCCCCCCCCATCTCATGTTAATTGTTAGGAGTGCCGGGGGGCGCGGAAAAACACCACGCCAAACGTAGATGTGAGTAGAGTTGATCATAGGCATTTCCTCCAATGCAAGATTTATTCACAAAATGATAAAATACCCTTTTTCATATAATATTACATCAAATACATAAAAAAAAAGCATAATAACCAAGGTTTAAAACCTTATAAAATTGACATTTTTGGAATATAAACTGGAATTTTAATTAGGTCATTGTAGTGGCTCATCATTTTTTTTATTTTTCTTTTGTTTTTCACACACACATGCACACACACACCACACACACACACACACACACACACCACACACACATATATATCTCATAGCACTATGTGTTTTAAAATAATGAAACATTTATTTTCAACATCTCATGATAGAAAATCAACAGATAATCATTAGTTGATCCTATAAACTATAGGACCCTTACAAGGGCTACATATTATCAAGAGGGAGCCAACAGGGGAAATATTTGTATGTACCATTGATTGAAGGATTTCACTAGGTGCTATCATGACCTCATGCCAGGACCCATCTAGGAAGAACTCACTCGGGATAAAGGGGAAACTTCCTCATAATGAATTTCCCTCTCAATAAGGGGTCCTTTTATAATGGGTAGATTGGATCCCAGAGAAAAGGCACACAAGAGATCAGTTCGATCAACATATGAAAATTGTTGATCTCTATAGGCAGATGAAGTTTTTATTGCAGTGTACTCTCTTAGATCGACATGAGCACCACACAGACAATCTCCATTCCCTAGAGCACTTACATCACCTCTTGAGGCATTTGGATCATAGAATGGAGAGAATATAACAACATATCAACATACCTCTTGCAGCAAGGAGAACATTCGAGGACCCAAAAGAGCCCATCTAGGTTGCAATCTCGAACTCATATCCTTCAACTTAGTTGTGTCATTTATTGTCTTATGTCTCTTTTCCTATAGCACTTATGATGCAAAGTCACTTAGTCCAATCTTACAGTAATAGTTTGGTTATTTTTATATATTTTAGTATTAATTTATCATTGTCCTCTCTACGAAGAGTTCTTTCTTGGATCTTGTCAAATCTCCCTAGTGAGAGCCTAACAAGAATGTTTTAGGTCATGCTATAAATCCATGATTTTTTGAAGGCAATACAATTCACCTTAAAAAACAAAGGGAAAAAAAAATCAAAGTAATATAATAGATGAATTCATATCATAGATATATTAATACTCATAAGTATAATAATATATTAATATATATATATTACCAATTATATACAATTAATTAAATAATAGATATAAATTAAATTAATATAGTAAATATTAATAGGTATAAATAAATAAATGATATAAATAAATTAAAAGAAATAAGATAAGGATTAGATAAAAACAAAAGGAAGAAAGGAAAGGAGGGTGAAGGAAGATAGGAGAAAGGAAAAAGAGAACATATAGATAAACATAAACAAAGTAAAAAAAGAAAAAGAGACCAAATGATTGAAAAAGGAAAAATAAGAGAGGGGCAGGGGGAAGAGAGAAAGACAAAGGAAAAAGAGAGAAGGGAAACAAGAAGGTACTCAAAGATTTCAATCTTGATGATGCAATAAGAAGATTATCCCCCAATGTCGAAATCACTCCAAGAATCTATGGTCTCCCTAAGATACACTAGAACAATGTTTCTCTTAATTGTATAGTTAATATCATCATCTCCCCTATGTATAAACTTACTATATTTGTTCCCAATATTTTAGGTCCCATAGTTTGTAACATTGATTCCTGTGTTAAGGACTCAATTCATTTTTTTGATATCATCAAAGAAGAAATAATTTATCCCAAAGACATGATTGTTAGCTAAATTGATGTTGTCCAACTCTTCACAAAAAATCCCTTAAATGAAACTGTACAGGTGGTTAAAGAAATTTTTGATCCTAATACTACTAGATTGGAAAAAAATTGCTTAAGGAGTACTTCCTGAAGTTTCCATGGTGAATATGATGAGCATATTAGTGGAGTAGAATTCAGATCCCCATTCTTACCCATTGTTGCTAACCTTCATACAGAAAAGTTTGAAAGAATAATCCTTGATTCCTATTAAATCAAACCTATAAGGTGGAATAGGTTTGTAGCTGAAGACACCGATGTCAAATGTCCTTATGAAGAAGAGAATCTTAATAATTTTTTGGACCAACATAATGGTATCTCTAAGGAGATACAATTTACCATGGAAATTGAGGAGAATGTGTATAAATATTAATAGGTATAAATAAATTAAAAGAAATAAGGTAAGGATTAGATAAAAACAAAAGGAAGAAGGGAAAGGAAGGCAAAAGAAGATATGAGAAAGGAAAAAGAGAACATATAGAGAAACATAAACAAAGTAAAAAACTAAAAAGAGACCAATGAGCAAAAAAAGAAAAATAAGAGAGGGGGGGAGAGAAAGACAAAGGAAAAAGAGAGAAGGGAAACAAGAAGGCACTCAAAGATTTCAATCTTGATGATGCAATAAGAAGATTAACCCCCAATGTCAAAATCACTCCAAGAATCTATCATCTCCCTAAGATACACTAGAACAATGTTCCTCTTAATTGCATAGTTAATATCATCAGCTCCCCTATGTATAAATTTACTATATTTGTTCCCAATATTTTAGGTCCCATAGTTTGTAACATTGATTCATGTGTTAAGGACTCAATTCATTTTGTTGATATCATCAAAGAAGAAAGAATTATCCAAAAGGCATGATTCTTAGCTAAATTGATCTTGTCCAACTCTTCACAAAAAATCCCTTAAATGAAACAATAAAAGCGGTTAAAGAAGTATTTGATCCTAATACTACTAGATTGGAAAAAAAATGCTTAAGAAATACTTCCTGAAGTTTCCATGGTGAATATGATGAATATTAGTCGAGTAGCATTCGGATCCCCATTGTTACCCATTGTTGCTAACCTTCATATGTAAAAGTTTGAAAGAATAATCATTGATTCCTATCAACTCAAACTTATAAGGTGGAATAGGTTTGTATTTGACGACACCGATGTCAAATTTCCTTATGAAGAAGAGAATCTTAATCATTTTTTGGACCAACATAATGGTATATCTGAGGACATACAATTTACCATGGAAATTGAGGAGAATGTGAGTATTCCCTTTTTGGATGTCTTGATAACCAAAAGATAGGATGGAACCCTTAGACATCTAGTTTTTAGAAAGAATACCTATACTAAAAACTCCCTACACGTTGATTCCCACCACCACCCCCTTTAGAAAATTGACCTATTAAACACCCTGGCCACTAGAGCTACTAGAATTTGTGATCATAACATCTCAAGAAAGAACAAGATCACATGGAAGAGTTATTTAAGAATATTGACTATAAAGGGAGATACATTAAGAAGACCTTTTTTAGAATAAAGAAAAGGTAATGTGACACCCATTTTCTTGACAACAATGCTAGAATGGCATCCCTTCCCTACATTTAAGAAATTACTAATAAGATTGTGAGAGTATTAAAGAAAAATAATATAATAACATGTTTTAAACCTATGGTCACTTTGAAAAAAGAGTTAAGGTTAATTGAGGATAACACTAACAACCATTAACAAAAAGGTGTCTACAAAGTCACTTTTTCTTATGGAAAATGCTATATTGGTGAAACTTGGAGATCATTCAAGGCTAGGATAAGAGAACACATTCAGACCTCAAACATGAACATATATTTTCCTCTACCTTAGCTAAACATTTCTTAAAACTAAAAATCATGTTTGTGTTAAAGACACCCATATGCTTGCCAAAGAAAATCATTATTTCAAGTGACACATTAGAGAGGTTTTGGAAATTGTTAAAAACTATAATAACTTGAACAAAGATGGTGGCCTTGAAATTAGTACAAGTTGGCTTCCTCTGATCTATTAATCTAGTTTCTAGGTCAATCAATCCTATAACTTTGTAGGTTTTTCCTAGTTTCGGCCTCTGAATGTACTTTCTTGCTCCCCTTCCCCCCAACCCCCTTATATTTTCCTTAGTCTCCTTTTCCTTCCCTTTTTCTTCCTCGCATCTTCCTTTCTTGCTTCTATTTTAATTTTTTCCTAATTTTGTCTCCTTTTATTCTCTTTATTTATTTTTGTTCTTATTTTTTGTGTATTTTCCTTCCTATTTTCTTTCTTTCCCTTCGTTTTTTTTCCTTCCTTTTTCCTTTATCTTTCCCTACTTTTTTGGCCGATATTTCCTCTCCCTTCCTCTTATCTTATATTGAAGCCTTTTTCTCCTTGCTTCTTCTCCTTGAATTTGGTATACTAATGATGAATTTGGTTACTTGATTCAAAACATTGACCTATCAAAATGTTAGGATCATGAAACAACGAGAGAAGTGTTGGTGACTAAAGTCAATATTTTTGGGATCCCATTGGTCATTAGGACCAATTTACTTAGATTTGTCTTACCTTTAAATAGGTTATATTCCATATGAATACAACAGGTCAATACCATGGGTTTTCATAAACTTGGAGCCCAAAAACCACCGATAAATTGATTGCGTCAAGTGTACTTGAACCACCCTAAAAACCCCCCTTTAAACTTGACTTGGGGAGATTAACTTAGTCCCACTCACTTTCTAATGAAGTGGTCCCATATAAAAATGTTATCGTCTACCGGAGTACATGGTTATATAGTCGTTGTTTCAACTAGTTATCTAGGAAACCTTTTCACTACATGGTTCATCAAACATCTCACATTTCCACATACCCCCATCAAGTTAGGATACCAGTACACTTGCCACCCTGGTACCTATATAAGTCTTCATAACTCCTTGTGCCACTGCACTACCTGTATGTCAGATCAAAGTTGTAAGGTCTTACAATAATTGACCTCAATCTAGAATACAAGTACACTTACCACCCTTGTAACTATCAAATGGTTCATTCCACAAGTTGAGTCATCATGTGCTCTTGCACAACATGTATGTCTAAACAACAAGTTTCACAATTTCCTAGGGAAATACACCTATCTATGGTAGGATCTCATAACTTGGAATAAAAACCCTTAGGGTGTTCCCACACCATTACAACTTTCATCACACATTGGCTCCTTCAATAAAATTCAAAGCATTGAATCCATCTCCATTTTATCGTCCATATGACTTCTCTCTCACTACATCTCTAACATTGTTTTATCATACCTTGACCTAAAATTTCAACATTATTTGCACTCACCAAATCTATTCAATCTCTAATTAGCGCATCTTGCACCCTTTCACTTTTTCCACAACTACCATAGCCTTGAATTTCACATATGCAACATATCCACAACCTGAAGAACCCGATTTACTAGTTCTAATATGCGCTTAATCGCGACAACTTCAACTGCACCACTATAATTTTTAAAAGCACTCTATGTTATAATCTATCCAACCAAACCTTCTTCTCATTATCTTGGATTCTCATCTTCCTTTACATATATGGACTTTGTTGTTTTTTCTTGATCCTCCTCCCAAGATTGCTTTCCTCATTGGGATGCTTCAACCATTTTTAGCTCAATTGACTCTTTCATCTCACCTACCTTTCCCACTATTTCACGAGATTTTTCCTTGACCTGCTCTTGGGACTATTCTAGGTTTTGTTTGATTCATTTGGTGGCACCCCAAGTTGTTTCTTTGAGGACATTTTTGCTTAACCAATTTTATCTGAAACAAATTCCCCCATTTCCGCCGCTTTTTACCTAGTAGCACTGGTTTATTTTATTTGGATTTCTCTTTAGCTTGCTCAATGGTTTCACCTTCTTTTTCTTCTACATTGATGAATTGTTGTTAAAGGCCTTCCTTTTCCCTTATGATTTTATCATAAGTATTTTCATTCACTTATCCAAGCCTTTCCTGTGTTTCTTCTTTTAAAATTTTTATGATCTTATAGATGCCTTCATAGTGTCTTGAGCTTTCTCCTTCACTCCAGTGCACACTTAACTCACCTTATCATGAACTTCCTTTGTATACTGCCTCAACTTCTCCTTGGTGGCTTCCCGAACCTCTACAACCTTCTACATGGTGGAATCCTTAGCTTTCTCTTCTATGGAATGATAACAGAAGAGTCATTTTCAACCCATTCCACCATTGTATCCTTTGCCTCCTTTCTCATTTACAAATTTACTGCACTAACCAAACACACCTGTGATGCTCACCATCGAGGAAATGCCCGCACTACATGATAGAAATTTATATATAACAAAGCAATGAAACACATAAAATATTGCAGAAATATAAACACATAAAACAAGAGAGACACATATATATATGGTTCACCCAATTTGGGCTACATCCACAAAGAAACAGTCAGTCCTTCCTTTTATATTATCAAGCAAAATGAAGAGATATAACCTACAACAAATTTGTTGTAATTCCCTCTTCTCTTTCACACAATCTCCTCTCTCTTTCTTGCTCAGAATACACATCTACATAGTCACAATAAAATTCCCTCATATATAGTGAGGGGTTTCCTTCTAGGGAAAAATACCCTAAATTAAACATAACTTCTACCGTCATATTCCACCTAATGAATGGCCCATATTAACTACGAAATTACAACATTTTACAAGGCCATTTTACATCTATTTTTAGCTTCGGGGGCATTGCCCCCAATCCCCCACCCGGGGGGGGATTTAAATAATCATCGTCGCCCACCCCCCGGCCCCTTGGACCCCCCTGGTGGCGGGCATAAATGGGTGACATTACCGCCACATTACAAAATGGGGTCTAATGCATCGATACCTCTGAATAAAGAAGATAATTAGGCTCCACACCCAACACTACAGTACAAGCACATATTCATTCTCATCTTGGTGCTTTTTTGTTCTCATTATTTTCATGAAGGTTATGTAGCCCTGCAACCACCGGTCTACTTTTCTCAAGACTATGTGGTCATTGAGCAGGAAATCTATCTTCATATGACCATTGTATTTCTCAGATACTACATCTTGTAAGTCAACATTTTAGGGCTTGTATCTTGATAAAGATTTATCACCAACCCACTCATGGCTCTTGACACCATATCATTTTTGTGATATCAAGTATGCCCAACACACAACAACTTTGACCACAAATCTAGGATCACGAAACACCAAGAGAAGTGATAGTTTCTAAAGACAACGTTGATGTGATCCCACTGGTCATAAGGACCCATTTCCTTGGAGTCCTTCTGTTGCGGGATTTTATCCCCTAAGGCTCTTGGGTGGAACCCTAGCAGACTGAAAGTTGTCTAAATCAAGAAACATACACACACACAGCCATTATGCTAGAAAAACCTATTTCTAAGGTGAGAAGGACATATTTGAGGTCCTATGTTTGGGTAGTTACTCAAGGGTGCAAACCCTTTTTCACGTCCCTTCTGCTCCTTTGCCCTACAAAAACAAAAATTCCAAGGAATGCAGCAGTATATGGACAAAGATTTATGTAAAAATGATCTTTATGCTATATAAGAAAGGAGTTAGTTATAAACATTTAGACATCCATTCATACATGAAACTCAAATATGAACATCATTAAC
>APFE030611767.1:6754-28408 GCA_000404065.3 Pinus taeda | reverse complement strand
TTGTTATCAGGAAGTCTAGTGTCCACTCGGAGCTGCTAGTCCCACTAAGACTGGTAGCTATCTTAGAAACAAACAAACTAAAACTACTTTCGTTTTCCTTTATGAGAAGTAGATAAGAGGGGAATGAAGGAGACCAACCTCTGTCTTACGCTTGGTTCCTTGTTTGATTCCTCTCCCTTCTGATAGATCTTTGCCACTCGCTTCCTCGTCTACCCAGCTTCAAAGAGCACTTGTAGAATCAAAGCAGCATAACACTATCCAAGAACAGAGATCTACTATCATAAACAATATAGGACCAGATATATATTGACCACACAAATGCATATATCATCAATCATACAAGAATGTGGAGGAAAAATTGAATAGCTTTATTAATATCAAGAATAGCAAAGAGGATTACAACCAATTGTTCTGACCCAGCGTCATCCTCTTACCAAGAAAGCCCTTCTTCACCTCATGAAAAGCTTAGATCACCCAACACTATGATGTTGCACCAAGAAACTAGCAGCACTTCCTTACAAGATACAAAATTCCAGCCTCTAGATCTCTGGGATGAGGGATCCATATATAGATGTTTGCAAAGGGGGTGAGTCAGCTTTTGGGATCTCATTAGTGTCCTCTCTCTGATAGTTCTTGATTCCACTTGGAGATTGATAATCTTTTACTCATCCCTGGGCGAATTCAGAGAGGCAAGTGTCACAGGAGAAGTTTTTGGAAGATTCCATGATCCTCCACCTCGCAAATTGACTCTGCCATTTGTCCACTCTCGCCCATCGCACCCCATAGAAGGGCTTTTTAGTATGCATCGCACCTCCCGTGTGCATTTAGGTGGGATGCATCGCACTTTGACCATGGAGCAAGTGAGATGGTCCAGTTTTGACCAGTTCTGAGTAGTTGTTCGTGAAGAACTTCTGGGAGATGATGTAATCAGCTGACCTTGTTCTTTTAGGGGATGGAACAACACTTTTAGGGACTTAGGAGCCCTTGGTTTATGGACATGTTTGATTAGGGTTGCAGTGCCCAAAAATGTCTATAACAGTATGACACATTCTCGATCAATTCTTCTTCTTCATGGTTCAGCAGAGCCGAGTTGAGCATAGCAGAGTCAACAGAGCTGAGCAGAGCAGAGGCAACAGAGTTGAGTAGAGTAGAGTAGAGCGAGCAGAGCCAACAGAGCTGAGTAGAGTAGAGAAGAGCTAGCAGAGCAGAGCAGAGCCAGCAGAGGTAAGCAGAGCCAACAGAGCTAGCAGAGTTGAGCAGAGCAGTGCAGGGCACTGATATCAGAGATAGTACAGTTGGACATATGGATCAGCGAATGGACTTCTCCCTGGTTGAAAGGGAGTGTTAAAATTGGTAACTATGGCTAAAATCCATGTGGGTCATATTATTTATGGCAGCTGATATTTTTATTGGATCCCTCTCATTGAGAGGTGTAGGATTGATGTAAAGATCATCCGATTCCGATAAGTATTTATGAAGTTATGAATTTATTTATGTTATGGACAAATTGTTAAGTCGGCCATCAACATATGTAGGCTCAAAAGCCCAACAGTCATGTCTATTCAACCTCTACGTTTTAGTATAAATAGAAGAGGACTTCAAGTCATTTTTACACACATTTGGATCTCTTCCTCTCTCTACTTGTCTTTGGGTTTTAGTAGGAGGAGAGATCCTAACGAAAAGCCGGAAAAGCCAGAAAAGCCGAAAAAGCCGGAAAAGCTGGAACTGTCGAAAAAGTTGGAACTGCCAGAAAACCCAGAAATGCCAGAAAAGCCAGAAATACCAGAAAAGCTAGAAAAGCATGAAAATCCAGAAAAGTCAGAAAATCCGAAAAAGCCGGAATTGCCAGAAAAGACGGAACTACCGAAAAAGCTGGAACTGCTAGAAAAGTCGGAAAAGCCAGAACTGCCAGAAAAGCCAGGAAAGCCGGAACTGCTGAAAAAGCTGGAAAAGCTAGAAAAGTCGGAACTGTTGGAAATGCCAAAAATACTGAAACTGCCGGAAAAGTTGGAACTGTCGGAAAAGCCGGAACTACCAGAAAATCTAGAAACCACAAAAAAGCTGGAAATATCGGAAAAGCCAAAAAAGCCAGAAAAGCAGGAAATGTCGAAACTGTCGGAACTGCCGAAACTGTCGGAGCATCTATCTTCGAAGGAACGCAGCATGATGTATGAGATCATGGGCAACATAATAAGTAGCATGATGATATGAGCATGGGCAGCATAATGATGAATGAGATCATGAGCATGGGCAGCTTGATGATGAATAAGACCATGGAAGATGCAACATGATGAGCAGCATGAAAATGAGAGCAACTCAGTCATCAAGGTTCAACACATGTGATAGTACAACAAGGTGTCACACGGTAATGTGCAGCAAATAGATGAGATGCAGCACTATGATAGGTGAACGAGTCACCTTAGAGAATCAGTTGAAGCAATATGTCTTCAACTGATCTCATGTCGATATCAAAAGTCAAAGTGATTGACTTCTATTGTAAATGTACTATCTCTCTCACTTTCTCTGCTGAACTTTGAAGAACATTAAAGAAGAATTGTTCAAGGGTTTCCCCACATTGGGGTTTGTCCCTAGCTAGTGCCACATCTTATGTCATCTTGTCTTGGCTTGTCTTGGCGTGTCTTATATTTGTGTTCTATCTGTAGTTTACTTTATGCTCATGTGATTGCTAATGTGGAAAAGAAATTGAAATAAATTGCTTTAGCATAGAACATACCTAAAATTAACATGTTGCCTTGTGAGGGACTTGAGTCATTCATCAGCATTAGACAGCTTGGTCGTTGATTTAGCACATATCCAAATGAGCTCCTCAATTTTCTATTCTCATGTAAGGCAATGTCTCGGACTGTCGAGACTCTCTGCTTCAACATCATAAGGTTTGTCTTGAAATGGATTATCCTTCCCTGAAAGTCCTTTGCTGACAATTCTAGTGCCCTGTTGAATGTCGTTATATCTATCTACACCAGATACCCCATGACCACACCTTCAACTTGAACCTTTGACTGACCCTCGAGAAATGGCTCATCCTACATACTTTATTTGTCATGCTTCCCCGCATGATCATGCTCATCATGTCAGATTATTACTACTGGCTCTTCATTTGATTTGACTTGAATGTCTTCTTCCTAGTCTTCTTCTCTAGTTGTCACACATGGATGTACTGGTGGAATGTTATATACACCTGATTGCCTATACTATTTATGGATGTTCTCCTCGATATCTATAGACTCAACTACCACATCATCAAGATGAATTACCTCCTCCCTTCCCCATGTACTTTGTCAAGCTGGCTAATTATCATAGGCTTGTCCTACAAGTTTATCTGAAAACCATGGTGTTGTTGTTCACCATGTGTACTTGACTGCTTGGATTCTTCATAGGTTCTCCTCTCAAAACCGGTGAACCCAACTATGGATTAATTCCCATGATATTCCCTTGTTACCTCCTTATCACATGGACATGAATGGTTAAGGGCCCAAGGTCCCTTGCAACTAAATTATTATCCTCTCCTTAATTCATTCTTGTTGCAGATTGTGTTCTTGCTTCCTCCATCAATCCTTCTCAACTCCTTCCTAGCCAACACCCTTCTAAGCAATTTTATGTTTTGCTTGACTAACTTCTCAACTAGATCATAGGCAGTTGGTGATACCTTTGGCTCCTTCCTCCAAATGGTCAACAATTTGGATCTTAGTATCTTGCAAATGTCAACATCTCCTACTAAGAATAGTGACATAATATTTTGCATGCTTGTCTTGACACAATTTGGAAGAGTTGATGTAATGTTGGAGTAAAAGCTTTGTAGTAATCGAAAAATCAAGTTGTCACATTCCAAATTCAACATAGAGGTGCCAAAGCTTAACTCTACCATGAGATTAAAAATTCTGCACTGCTTCTAAAAGGTAGGAGCATGATGTTATTCAACCACTAAAGGGCTTCTACTATCAGTTGTAGTATATCATTCATGGAATCATTATTGTAAAGTAGTAGTGGTGATGTTAGAGCTATGATCCCACTGAGATAAGAAGCAACTGTGAGCCTGGCCTCTTCAAAATGATGTTCTCAAAGTTTGGGTTGTATCAACCCAAGCATGGATGGCTTGGGAGCCCAACTGAGTTCCTTCCATTCTGATTGCCCTACCTCAGACCACGGACTTTGTTTGTTGCAATTTAGATCCAAGTTCAAAGAGACATTTGCTTAGCCTTCTGGCGTCATGCAACTAGTACTTTAACATGCGCTGCTTCCTAATCAATCTCCTCAATCTCCTTGAAGATAATTAGCAATTCAAATCCTCCAATAATTGGTCAAATGCAGCCAACAGATAAAAAGTCTGTATTAAAAACAGCGATCTAGCCCTACAAATGATGTGAATAGCCATGCAAAGACTTAGCAAAATTATGTCCCACATCTATAAATAATAGCGGAGAAAATAATAACCCAATGCAACCATAGCTGGTGTAGAAGAAATTATCCTGCAAATAATTAAAGCCTCAAAATCCACCACATGCAAGGAAGGTTGGGAATAAATAATATTTTGTAGATAACTCATTGAATTGTCCTTCTTAGAGCACAATCACTTGTTAAAATGGTGATGCTCAGTTTAAATCAACGCTCTTGCATCTTATGGACCAGCGTTTGAAGAAACCTCTGTTATTTTAATATTGAACTTATTCTCCTCCAAATTTGACACTAATCTTGGTCTGCACTCTGATGTAATCTCACCCATTATAAAATCAGACTCTTTAACTTCTTTGAGCGTTGGTTCCTACTACGATAAATCAATGAGACTGCAAATGTTTAAAGAGCACTTCAGCACACACCTAAAGAGGCTCTAGAATTACTTAGCATCTACAAGAAATTTGGTTCAAACACCGACTGTCAATAAAAATCGGCCTCTCTACGCGAGTGTAGGTCGATATTTCAGTTAATGGAATTCTGAAGAGGACGATCTCTATTCGGACTTGATGGTTGGAAGAAGAACAATTCTCAGCCTCTCTACTTTTCACGCTGCTCCCAGTAGAATTCTTGGCATGTGACACTACATATATGATTTCCCTACTTACGATCTGCAACTATGGCCGTGGTTCTGGGTTTGACTTGCTCCACTGTCTTTTTGATAAGATACTTTGGTAGCCCGCGACCGACCGTGATCTCCAGCACGAGATAGATGGATCCACTAGGGAATGGATACTGGGAAAAACTAGGGTATGCAATGTCGGCCGATAAATCAACCCCAGGTCGGACTTAATAGTCTGACTTGGTAATTCTGCTGAGTTGCCAGAGCAAATATTATGCAACAAAGATTAAATAGGGAGCAATTCTTTTATTAAACTACATAGGGTTCATAAAGTTGCCGGAACACCTTTTTGTGAAACTGGAGAGAGCAGCCTCAGCGTTCGAATGTCCTCATGTGGTTAATACTCCTATGTTCCCTGGCGACCGCGTGGCAATGTTGACCTCATGTTCTGGCTTCCTAGCCTGGCGTACGAAATTATGACACGATAAAAGGACATTCACCAAACTCTTTAACGCATGATAATTCCGATTTTATTTACTGCAGATGTGTATGCGGTTTCCAGGCCGTTTTCAGTACCACGCCTATCCCCATTAACTATTGAGATCAATATGAAAAACTTAATTTAAATCATGGCGACCCCCAGCCAGCGAAGAAGAATATGTCCAATAACAACAATTAACCAAGGGCGAATGCCAGATCATGCAATTGGCTCACATCCCTTGATGCTCACAAGCTCTTACTGGTGGCGCGGTTGAATAATTGACTAATGACCTTCGGCAGTGACAGGGAAAACCTTTCGGCTCTTGCTTTCGAATGTCCCTTGACCGTGGAAATCTAATGCTCTTTCCGCGCTCTACTATCTAGTAAACTGATCTGTGGCGCTGATGTGCTCACAGCAGGATTCCAGATGTTGTTGTATGGCTTCCTTGCGCTGCGAATACGTGGAGCGACCCAATCTGTTGCCGCCAACAGCCACCCGATCTAGCAAGTTCTCGATCTGTTGACTTCACTTCACAACATGAATTTTCAATATTGCAGTTTCCCTGATCAAGGATTTCTTTCAATCGGACTTCTAAGGAGCGCTTCCTCTCCTGATCTATCAACGGCTTTCGGTATTGAGATCTGCTCCCTTGAATTTCGGCTCTGCACCGTGTTGTAGTTAGGATCAACAATACCACAGATATATCTATTGTCCTCCTTCGGCGCTAGTGGATCCCTTGACATATATCAATTTGAAGAGGCCAACTAAGGCTTACGCTGGAAATGCCGGTTAGGGTAAGAATAAATCTCAGCGAAGTTTACGGCATAAAACTTGCATAAAACTTTCAGGTTGACACGATGCAATGCTGCACAACTCTGATACAATTGTAAGATCCTGAATAGCTAACTCTAAGATCCCGAATAGTTAAATAATTAATAGATTTGGAACATTTAAGTGTTTTAATTTAATAGCTAAGAAGTGAAACACAGGAAACACCAGATCTAAAAAGATAGATGCAACCTTTATTTATATTATTATCTGAAAGTAACACATGCAGGAATGATCAACCATGAAATCCCCTTGCGAGATGGCATGCGAGACGGCTCAACAAGACTAAACACTTAAGCACAATCGTGGACCTTAAATGGATCCACCAAACAAATAACACCCACGAGACGGCTCAACACGACTAAACACTTAATCACAATCGTGGACCTTAAATGGATCCACCAAACAAATAACACCCACGGGGTTTCGTCATTCAAGGTCCACCAGAGAAATAACACCCACTGGGTTTCTTCTCTGGTTTCAAACTTGAATTGGCCACACCAATTTCTCAAGAAAAACACAACAAGATACATAAATCCAAATGATCCAAATGCTTACTTTCTACCCCCTTTTATAGGCTATGGACTCTCTGAAGAACCTATTTTATTATTTTCCCTAAAGACAAATACCATGGGTTGATACCATGGGAAAATACCACAGTAAATACCATGCACAGATTCTGTCCATTTTGACCAGATCAAGAAAGGAAATACTACTAAAAACAATATTGAAATAAAATATTTTAAAAATACTTAAAATGGATCTATATTGATTTAATTTCTCATCCACACATTTTCACTCAATCAGTACTCTATTTTTAATATCCAAATATATACTCTCTCTCTCTCTCTATATATATATATATATAGAGGAAGACAAAGATGGATGGGAGATGGAGTGAGATACTGATTGAGTTGGAGGGAAGAGAGACAGAGAGAGATTAATGGGGGGAGAGACAGAGGGAGGTGGGAGAGAAAGGGGGAGAGAGGACTCAAGAGAGAAAAGGAGATAAAGAAGGAGTTGCAGGGGGAGAGAGAGGGAAGGAAGAAGAAAGACATAGAGGGAGAAAGGTGGAGAGAGAGAGGGCGTGACAATGGAGCAATGGAGAGAGAGTGGGGTAGAGAGGAGAGTGGGAGGGAAGAGAGAGAGAGGCATAGAGGGAAACGGAGGAAAGGAGAAAGAACGATAGATATGGAAAGAGAGTGTGTATGTTTGGGGGTGAGATAGAGAGAGGAAATAAGAAAGAGACACATAGATACAAATATAGATGTTATATAGTTTTATATAACCAAGCTAGATCCATCTTAACATCGGATCTATCAAGCGCCTAGAGGGATCCAATCTCTCAAGGTATTTTTTGAGTGTAAGACTTGAGGAACAGTTTGCACCTCAAGAGATTTGATCCCTTTCGATGCTTGATAGATCTAGGGTTAAGATGGATCTAGGCTAGTTATATAAAACTATATAATATCTATATTTGTATCTATGTGTCTCTTTCTTATTCGCTCTCTCTATCTCACCCCCAAACATACACACTCTCTTTCCATATCTATCTTTCTCTCTTAGCTCCCTCCCTTTCCCTCTATGCCCCTCTCTCTCTTCCCTCCCACTCTTCTCTCTCCCCCACTCTCTCTCCATTGCTCCATTATCACGCCCTCTCTCTCTCCACCTTTCTCCCTCTGTCTTTCTTCTTCCTTCCCTCTCTCTCCCCCTGCAACTCCTTTTTTATCTCCTTCTCTCTCTTGAGTCCTCTCTCTCCCTTTCTCTCCCACCTCCCTCTGTCTCTCCTCCCATTAATTTCTCTCTCTCTCTCTTCCCTCCAACTCAATTAGTGTCTCGCTCCCTGTCTCATCCATCTTTGTGTCTTGCTCTCTATCTCCTCCCTCCTCACTTTCTCTCCATCTCTCCTTTGTTGTTTCCTCCCTCTCTCTCCCCCTTCACCTCTCTCTCTCTCTCTGCCTCCGAGCTTTGTCACTATGTCACTTTTCTTGTTGCCAATTTTATTAAAACCTTCATGTAATTTCTATGAGAATATTTCTATGAGAATGTAGTATTGATAAGCCATGGGATTGTAACAAAGCCAATTTACAAGTTAATAATATCTACCTGAAAATCCATGGTTCATGTCATATTGTTGAAAAATATTTTGATTGTGAAATAAGTTATGATTTTTTTCCAAGTGGTATGGGGTTAATATCCATGGTTCATGTCATATTGTTGAAAAATATTTTGATTGTGAAATAAATTACGATTTTTTGCCGAGTGGTATGGGATTAATATCCATGGTTCATGTCATATTGTTGAAAAATTATTTGATTGTGAAATAAGTTATGATTTTTTGGCATGTGGTATTGATAAGCCAAGATATTAGCCCATGCTATTATAATGAAGCCTATTCACAAGTTCATAATATCAATGGCAAAGTGGGCGTGAATATCCATAGTTAAGAATATTTTCATATTGTTATAAAATATTTTGATTGTGAAATAAGTTATGTTTTTTGGGCCTATGGTATTGTTAAACCATGATATTAGCACATAGTATTGTAACACAATCTATTTACAAGTTAATAATATCCATGGTAAAGTGGGGGTGAATATCCATGGTTAAGAATATTTTCATGATGTTCTAAAATATTTTGATTCTGAAATAAATTATGTTTTTTCGGGCATGTGGTATTGGTAAGCCATGGGATTGGCCCATGGTATTGTAACAAAGACTAATTAAATTACAAGTTAATAATATCTAGTGTAAAATGGAGGTAAATATCCATGTTTTTGTCATATTGTTATAAAATATTTTGGTTGTGAAATAAATTATGGCTTTTGGGCATGTGGTATTGATAAGCCATAAATCATGGTATTAGGTCATGGTATTGTAACAAAACCCTATTCACAAAATCAAAATATAACAAATAGATTTTTATTGTTTTTAGTACTTTAACTTTTTATTATTAATTAAACCAACATTTAAATATTTACACACATCACCAATATCACTTTAACTTTTTAAATTTTTTCTATATTTTCACTAAGCACATTTAAAACTATTTACATACTTACATTACATCACACATCTACTCTACACTGAACTACTCTACACTGAACTGTAGAGCGCCTCTTAAAACAATAAGGAGTGTATATAGTTTTCTCAACCATATTTACATCAAATTTTAAAAATGTTACATGCATTAGGAACAATAAAGAGTGTATATAGTTTTCTAAGATGTCTCTCCTTAATTTAGGTATGAATTAGGTAAGAAAACCTTTGTAACGAGCCGCAATACCTACTCCATGTCCACCTTCAGTAACAGATTTGCTTTCCCAAAATAGCATATTTGGACCAAATCATAGACGGCTTGGAGAGTAGATTTTGGAGGAGAGATTCACATCAAGTTCTTTGTTTTGGTTAATTTGCATTTTTGGAATATCTTATTGTTTGCTTCTATAACAGAATTGCGAGGTTCTCACGGGCGTCTGCTATATGTGCATATCAATAAATAAACCGTCACACAAATTAACACCATTAGAATTTTGATTACTTACTTGGAAAATTTTGACGAGTCAACCTGATAACAACACACGATGGAACCTTCAACTATCAATTTGGTCGCGTCTTTGATTATATCGTGCATTCAACTGAGGGCGTTCTTTGAATTGTTTGACAACTTTGGCCAGAAATAGCATTTCCTTCAGAAGACGCAGGCACTCAGCTTTGTTGGTATCAACTTCTTCAACTCACAAATTCAAGATGAAAATTAAAGTTAAATATAATGATAATCATTTCTCACTTAATACAAATTCTCAAATTCACGTTTAGTATAAATTCTTTCGGTATGTAAAGTATCTTTACTCGAGCGGGGAACGCTGGAAACGTATAGCTAGTGGATATAAAGAAATTACTTAATTTACATGGTTTCAATTAAACACAAATTAAATAGGTAAACATAAGTGTTTTTCTAAAACTAGTGATTTAATCTCTATAGAACTAATTTAACTAGAGGGACGACAGAATGTGGCTGTATATAATTCATATATATATCTTCAATAGAAATTGTCCAGTAATTATAAAAAATAAACACATTAATTGGTGGAAAATAAATTCAACTATATATTAATGGTCATGTGAGTGATATATATATGTACATATAAATACAACAAGAAAATCATTGATTCGGTTTCCAGGTTTTCTTGAACTCCAATAATTAAACACTATAACACACACTAACCCAAACTATAATCCTGAGAATTAGGTGTTTAACATTCTCGCGTTAATCCGAAGGGTATCAAAGTCCAAGAGTGAGCTAAAAATGCATGACAACTAATGGTTGAGTAAGTTCTCTGGTGGTTTTTAAGAGAAAAACACAAATGATACAAAAGATGGGAGAACCCAAGGTCTTGACCAGTGATGGTTTAAGGATGACCACCCACTTTCGAACTATCATAGCAGTTCTTCAAACAAACCAACATTGGAACAATAAAATCAGTTCCTAGAACAATTCCTATTATGGCATCCTCTACTAGTGGAATTGCTCCTTCACCAATCTCAACATGCCAAAAACATGCAATCATGCTCATAGAATATAATGCTTATGGAGCATAAATCAAAACAACTATGTCTAGAACTCTAAATTTGATTTTTGAACTCAAACTCTAGGTTGTAGCAATAAACTTTGATTATCTCTGCCTCAAGCTCGCTTGACAAATCTTTGAACTTGTAGCAAACCATCAATTCTATCAATTCCCCTTTGTCAAATATAGGGCGAGAAAATGTTCTCTTCACTGTAAGATTGTCAATATTCTCAAACATGGTATGACCTTATTGATAGTGCTAGACCCGCAAACATGTCAAGGGGATCTGCTTGGTAAGAAGTCTCAATTAGACCTCAGACCATTTGGTGTAGGAGTCCTGATAGTGGGTCGTAAAGAAATGCCTTGACCGCAATGTCGCACAGAGGCAAGTAAGATAAATCTGTCAGTAGCAAGGGTGTGACTGTTGCAGTGAGTCAAGGAAGGTGTATGGGAGGTTCTAACACATGGGGGTTGAGATGAGTGCACCCCTTGGAAACCTGTAATTGTTATAGGACAAAATGACCTCCTCATCAACTCAGAGGTGAAAGACAGCATGACTGAAGCAAAGACCACAATTGCAAGCCTTGAATCCACACTAACGTTGGTCTTGCACTGTAAACCTGCTTTTTAAAGTTTGTTACCAAGCATAGAGGAGCATTAGTAACCCTGCTAACTCAAGTTGTTAGACCATGGGGAGTGTTAGTGAAACTAAGGGAAGTTCAATGGGTCAAGCCAATATGCTCACAAATATTTAGATATTTATCCCTAAATTTACTCAAGAAAAGCATGGAAAGTCCCAAAAAATTGAACTATTTGGAGAAATTCCAATCTGAGAATGAAGGCAAATGGGAAAAAGCTTGAAAACAAGACAGGTTCATGGCTTTTTCCCTAATGAACTCTAGGAGGAGCTTGGCAGCCCTAACTCGATTGCTACATAAGCAATGAGAGGGCCATTGTGAAAGGGGTCAGAGCATTTGAAAGGATAGCCCATTAAGTTGTTGTGAATTGTCATACGCTTGAAGAAGTGAGCTGAAAAAGAGAGAAAGAGAGAGAGGAAGAAGGGGCAAGGGAAAGCTAATACAATGGATGGTTGTAATCACTCTTCCATTATAAATACAGAACTACAGTTGTGTTCTCTACTCCATAGTGTCAGTAACATTGTTCATTGAGTTGTTCATTTCGATACTTGTCGAGTTGAGTAGTTTGAGTTGTATACAAATATATGTTCATTGTGCATTCTTATATTAGTTTTCTAGATTGTATGTTGTGATTGTGTTTGCCTTTCCTTTGTGCAGGAATTGTCTTGAAGCCAGCTTTGGAGGAGTTCTTCTTGGCTACATTGAGATCTCCAAACAAATCTAGAAGGAGATTTGAGGTGAACACTCTTTCCATACTTGGTTAATTGATATTTGATAGATGAACATGTGTATAACCTGGTAGCTTTTGCAGATAATCTTGCAGTCTGCCAAAGGTCCCAGGAAGGCCTTTGAGGGTAGTTTTCATTCTCCATACACTGTGCATTTTACTCCATAACAGAATTGGCGACTCCACTGGGGACTATACATCTAGTTCCCAGTTTACCCAGACTCCTCTTGGTTCTTCTCTTTCTTCTAAGAGCTCCCTACTTCTTCAAATCCTTTTCTGATCCACCAACTATCTTGTTACATCTTACTAGTTTGCATTCTCCTCAGAAACTGATCCTAAAGGCCCTCTGTTTGAGCAATTTCCCTCACTAACACAAGTTACCAGGCTAAACAGAGCTTTATAAAGCATTGTGCCTGTGTACAGGGAACGTTAGTGGACCAACTAACTCTTTGTTTACACTGAAACAGAGCATTAGTTTCCCATTTCCATGATTTCCAGTAGTGTTTGTGGACCAAAAGGGGGGGGGGGGGGGAATTTTCTCATGGGCTGAAGTAAGATCTGCAACTATATTATGTTAGAAAATTTGGTGTCCTGAAAATTTATTTTTAGGAAAAAGTTTTAGTTTTTCTCTCTTAAAATCCATTTTTTTTTAAAGAAAGACTGATAAATTGTATTCATCCTTCTGTCGAAATAGTTGTAAGCTACTTCAATTTGGTTTTCAGTAGTTGTTAGGAAATATTGGAAAAATAATCTTTTGGTTATGTAAGTGCTAGATGGCTTTAGATGCACAGATGAATCTATGAATATGTGAAAAGATGAATATGTAGAATAAGACTTGTTTGCATAAAAATTGAAAAAAAAAATCAAAGCATTTTTTTGCATGATTTATTGAGTCAAGAGTCTCACCATATTCATATGTCAACACCCCTACCGAAGAAAAATAATCAAGTACACTTAAAATTTACATTAAAATGAATCAGTTACTCTTTTGAGCAAACCAACATTAGCTAGGCTAGGATCTTGGGATAAGCATGTGAGTGAACTGCCCAAGGTTGAAAACCAAAACTAGTGTCATTAGCGAGCGAAAAATTCCTTGTGCACTCATATTACCGAGACCAATCCACTAACAAAGGAGCAAAATACAAGACAACATCGAACTGTAATTGAAGGTAGCCCACCTTTTCTTACAAATCCTTTGGGCATTTTGTGTACTGGGGGTCCCTTTGAGGATTTCGGAACTGAGTCGAGGACTCAGGTATCCTGCCCACATAGCGTGCTGTCTACGACTGTGTCCCCCTTGGTAATGTCTATGATTTGAGGTATCTCTAGTGGCCAAACTTCTAGGTACTTACACAAGGTGACTGGGATGGGCTGTCCTGGTACCTAACACAGACGGATCTACTCTGTCTTTAATTTTTGGGAGGGTGCTTGTCTTCACGAGAGTACTTGGCCCCTCAATCTGTGGTTCGGGCGAAGCTCTAGAGTAATCATAACAGTATATTTGGCCATCCTTCTCTGTTATTCATTGAGATACTGGGTTTCATCTCTAGTGATCGGTGCTTATCAAACGAGGTACTTTCCCTCTGTTTGCTAATTGATATATTTAGTGTATTTTTTAATTTTAGGTACCTGAGTGCTATCATTTTTGAGACTTTAAAGAATATCACATTAAAATTTATTTGATAAAACTTAATGGTGACCATGGCTACATCCAACCCTCGTCGTCACTCCAGACGATTGTTAGGACTTCCTCCACTCATTGTGGAAGATCCACCGAGTTCCACTGACTCAGATTCCTCATCTTCGAGGAATCAGTCTCCTAAATCTCACATGGGATCTGTGTGGATGATCGACAATTCAATTTTTCCAAAGGATTTCTTCGTCACTTTAACACTCCACCCACAAATCCGTCAGACCTTATCGTGGTTCCCATGGTACCTGTACTTCCTTCTTCAGTATGTGGAACTTTCCCATCTATCTAGTCGACGACGCACGGGTTGTGGAATTTTAGAGACACTGTTGGTCCTCTACCACTTCCCCAGTCGACAGTCATCACAACACCAATAATGTGGAATCCCGCTATCCTGTTTGTCCCAGGTATGACACCTCACATAACACCCTCTATAAGTGGAACCCAGCAGATTCCAGGTTCCACTCCTATGGTGCCACAATGCATACCTTCGACAAGTGCCACATACAATGCTCCATATAACAATTAATGCAGCACTATGGGCATGGTTCCCGTTTACCAACAATATGGTCGGCCGCCAATGTATAGTTCCAACCCCCAGATTCAGATATCTAGGGGGGTTCCCAATATGCACATGTTGGTAGGGAATGTCATAGTTCCCCCTCTGTTCTCAGGCATGCATGGACAGTCGCTAATTGACATGAGTGTTACCTCTATCAATCAAAGAAAAATGGTTAGTTCTATGTCAGTTGAGAATCCACAAGGGGTTCCCAACCAATCCATGGGGGCACCCTACTCATAGACTCAAATGAGTCAAGGGGGCACCACTTATATTGGGGGCAATTTCATACCCTAGTATCAAAATCCTCATGGAAATCCACTCTACAACACCATACTGCAAAGCAACTGCTACACCACACAACCCATGTACACTATGTGGAACCAAATGATGGGAGGAGCACAAAACTCCTCAGGTCATCCATCATCACCATGGTCCAAGTCGAGGGAACCTAACTCTCTGCCTTTTTTGGCAACGTTGGATATTCCCGACTTATACAAGTTGACAAACGACCCCATCTACCACAACTTACAATGGCCACTGATCCCGCATAAAATACCAATGGACATCCCAAAGTTCCATGGAAAACAAGGGGAGGATCCCGACACCCATATCACCAACTACCATCTCTGGAGTGTTTCTAAATCTATGGTGGATGATAGTGTCCGGTTACGTCTTTTTCCCTACACCCTCACTAGCAATGCCGCGAAATGGTATATTGAGTTACCACGCACGTCAGTAAATACCTTTGATGCTTTAGCAATGGAGTTCCTAAAGCACTTTCAGTTACCTATCCGCTATGAGACTAGGACAGAGCTCCTTACTTCATTTCATCAGGATACTGCCACCCACATCTCCAATCATATTCATGAATGGAGACGTAGGTGGAGGTTAGTCAAGTCTCCCATCCCTAATTTTCTCTTAACGGACTAGTCCTGTAAGTCCTTACTCCCACAAATCGCTAGAGATGTCACTCTAGGTGGTGCAGTCACAGAAGACCAATCCATACGTCGTGCCTAGCACTTAGATTTGATTTATTCATAGTCTGGAACTCTTTACAACATAATCCCCCATGGTCCTGGTAACCCCAATGCTTCCACCACTCAACAACCCAAAGTGCATGCCAATGGGATTGTTGGCGCAACCTTTGGGGTTACTGTAAAACAAATCAGTGGTTCCATTGCCAAGCTGGCAGTGGACCCCTCTACCAAAGCGACTGCTCTTCCTACCACTGTGATAAACTCTGTGCAGTCTACACAAAAATCTGGTGGCAAGAACAAGAAGAATAAGAACAAGACCGCTCCTTCTAAAGAGCAACCATATAAGCAGCCCAACCCAAAACAGAAGGCCGTTGCGCCTACTGATGAGGAAAAGGATAAAGGCACCAGATATCCATGCAAACTCTGTGTTGAAGACCATGTAACCTGGCATTGTCCGCGTCTTCAAGAATGCACAGATTACCTTGCCGAAAGGGATTCTGGTAAGGCACCCGTTCTCCTTAGAAATCCTTTTCCTACTCAACAGCAGCAAAATCTTGTTGCCAACCAACCGCAACCCACGCCAGGGAAAAATGATTGTTCACAACATCCTTCAGCTGGAGAAGGATCTTTTGCCGTTTACACATTTGGAATGGTAGATCTCACCACAAGAGCCAAATCTTATGGAGCTCCTGTGGCTCATGCAACGGAACCTTCCTCAAGTCAAAGCCCACTGTCGCCCAATCATTTGCATATCAATAGGCTAGTTGCGGACCTTGTAATTCAACCCCCAAAAGGGGCATTTCGACACACAACACACAACAAATCTGCACGTGCTGCCTAACACTAGAACATTGTAGAGGATTTGGTGCAAGCACCATTGGCTATGTTGGCGCTCGAAGTATTACAAACATGCCCAACACAATGGAAATCTTTGCTTTCAACTATTGGTGGTATCGACCCAGAGGATTCCATGGTTGTTGTTTTCGACATGAACAAGTTTAAACCTCCCCTTTCTCACCAGCTTGCATTTCGGGTGCATATCACCATGAAAGGTAAAGGTATCCACAGAATTGTCATCGATGAAGGTGCTTCGACCTGTGTCATGTCAACTTCATGTTGGCCCACCTTGGGTTCTCCAACCCTATCCCTGCCGTTGAACTCCCTGAAAGATTTCGATGGCCACACCTTTAAACAAAAAGGATACTTAGCTGGTTTCCCATCACTTTGAGCGGGAAAACCGTAATGGTGGACATAGAAGTCGTGGAAAGAAAACTCGACTATAATCTCTTGTTGGGTCGCAGTTGGACATATGCCATGATGGCCGTCGTATCTACTGTCTTTCACATAATCAAATTTCCATTGGATGGAAAGGTAGTTACAGTAGATCAATTGCCTTTATGCACCCCTGATTATTCACCATTACCAAGTGGCTCCATACCCTTAGTAGGAGGTGGAACTGACTCTTATGTCAGTTTAGGTATTGATCTACTGAAGGCTTCTTCCCTCATGGGTTGTTTTCCTCTTCAGCCGCCAAAGGTTTCACAAATGGTCAATATGCTTTCATCTATTCCTCATGAATAGACCGATCCATGGATCCTACTGGCTCCTTCACACATTGACACATACAGAGAGAAAATTTCATTGTCACCAGCTGAATTAGTCTACCAAGCCATTTAATTTGCATCTGAATCTTCGGTCACTTTGGTTTTGGCCAACAGTACCACTACCCCTCCCATAACCGCTCTTTATTTCGATCCACTCAATCAAGTCATACCGATAGACGAAGCTATTAGAGATATCACGAGGTTAGAAAAGTGGCCTTGGGAGGATTCACACCATCATGTTTCAATATCTGATTTGGAGATGATGCCTCTTCAAATCCTGTCACCTGATGCACATGAAATCGTTTCCTCACCGTATACGACTATCCAACTTTTGGACTCGGAAAGAAACAAGGGCAATATTTCACAAACATTGCTTCCTGATATTTTTGTCATGATAGGCATCGTGGAAAACATATAGAGTGGAGCCAATCACAATCCTAAGGAAATCGTGAGCTTCACCTACCCATTTAGGGACTTTCGCGATGTTTTTCCTTGGTCTTATGAGGAAATGCATGGCATAGACCTTTCTAATGTGAAGCATGAGATCGAGAAAGATCGAGCATTCTTTTTATGGTATTTTTCTTGCTCGTTAATCCAAAAAACCTCGAGTCTCCTTCTTCAGGCTCCTTAAACTACCATGAAGAAGATCGAGCGTTCTTTTTATGGTATTTTTCTTGCTCGTTAATCCGAAAAACCTCAAGTCTCCTTCTTTGGGCTCGTTAAACTACTACAAAGATGAATAGAGCACTTTTTGAGATATGTTATTGCTCTTTAAAAATATAAACATCTCCGAGTTTTCATCGTTGCGCTCGTTAAATCTATACGACGATGGATAGAGTACCTTTTGTGATATTTTATTGCTCTTTAAAAAATATAAACATCTTCGAGTTTTCATCATTACGCTCGTTAAAAACATGCAACGATGCTTTGAGAAACTCTTTTTTGATATTTTTCCAGCTCATAAACTGAAAAAGACCACAAGAGCATTCTTTTTAAGCGCTTTTTTCTCACTCTTTAAACTAAAAAAATATCGAGCTATGTCTTTCGGCTTGTTAAACTTGATGAAGATGACTCGAGCATTCTTTTAGGTACTTTTCTTGCTCGTTAAAACTAAAAAATCTCAAGTTTTTGTTACTGGGCTCATTAAAAATTGATGGCAGTAGCAAGAGCACTTTCTTTTTGGGACCGTTTCTCGCTCTTAAATCAAAAAATCCCTAAGTTTTTCCCTCCTTCGAGCTCATAAAACTATGAAGAAAGGATGAGCCATTCTCTTCCCTCTTTTTATCGCTCACTAAACTGAAAAAGATACCCTGATTTTTATTCATTTGACTCATTAAAAATTTTGGTGAAGGTATTGAGTTTGTCGTCACGTGACTCATTAAAAATTCACGACAAAACATGAGTTTAGTCTGTTACCTTGTACTCGTAACAAAATGATGTCGACATCTATTGGAAAAAGGTTTCTCTTTATCCAGGTTCAATAGATTAAAAGACAGAAAAGTAACTGATCCGGGTATACTATTAAGCTTTTGTCACATCCGGTTAACAACTATGACAAAGGGACGACCATGGAGTCTCGCTTTACGATCTTTTCAAATTCTCTAAATATGGAAAGACCACTGAGTTGTCTAGTTTGGACTCTTTAAATTACACAGACAAGATATAGAGTCATTCTTTTTACGATACTTTTCAGACTCTTAAAACTTGAAAAAATTGACAAGTTTGCCTGTCTGGACCCATTAAACTAATAAGATCTGGCGAAGAGTCATTCTTTTTGTGATCCTTTTCAGACTCTTTAAACATGAAAAGATCAATGAGTTTACCCATTTGGACTCATTAAATTGATCAGACGGGGAAAGTGGACAAATACAACTGTATTCCATATTTGAAAGCGTGGTTTGGCAGCAATCGTTCCCTTGAACATGGCACTCCCTCAAATTAACCTTCATTTTGATGGCCTCTCAATATGAACCCTACCAACCTATGAGTTTTAGCCTATATACCCTGATGTAATTGCATCTCTCTATCCTAACACTCTATAGTGTTCATGAGTCTAGTGCTATCTGGTTAAAACCGTTGTCGTGCCTTCTATTGTTCAAGGGTTCCCATTTGTTTCCTCTATCAAATTATCATACATATCCTTTCATCATGCCCTCCGTTGTTTAGACCCAAATGCTCAAAAGATTCCTCAAAAAAAAAATCATTCTTGTCTGGTTTTGTGTCGGTTGATGTAGGACACGTCATTACCTACCTTTCGATAGGTTTCTTCCTATCAACTTCAACACTCTATCTAGGAAGGTAACCGAGAAACACATTTAGTGCCTTGGTACTTGCACACATTAGTGGCAGGTTACCTTGTGTTTGATCACGAGTTTTCATTATTGGCTCCTGGTTAAGTGATTCTACGAGTGTTCGACGATAAAGAAATCTTTCACACTCGCTAGTTTGCACTGTGCATCTTGGAGACCATCACTATTATCGGTGGCCTTCCTCACATCTATTAACGGTCTCCATTATTGATTGATAATCAGATGATTTTCATACATGTTTGACGTCAACACATCTTATCACATGTACTGATCTATGTTGTTCGCTGAAGCGGAAATCAAGACCTTAGGTAGAGGCTTGCATCATTCAACCTTGTTTCCTCTCCCAAGCTGTGGATACTTGTTCTTTGGAGACAACTATTTCAAGATGATCTATTATGACACTCGATCCGCTCTGTGCTTATCGGCTGCCAGCATTGTTATATCTAAGAAGAGAAAATTACTCTGACATAGCTACTGAGCATGGGAATGCCTGACTTAGGACATGATTTTAGCAATTTATATATATGTATGTTGTTATATCAAGTTTTCCCTTTCCGCCCAAAGCTTCTCCCTCTAAAAATTTTGATAGAAAATTAAAGTTTTACTAAATTATTTCGGCCATCATCTCTACCTCTGATCTCACACTTTAGGGGGCATCTATTATAGGACAAAATGACCTCCTCATCAACTCAGAGGTGAAAGACAACATGACTGAAGCAAAGACCACAATTGCAGGCCTTCAATCCACACTAACGTTAGTTTTGCACTGCCAACTTGCTTTATAAAGCTTGTTACCAAGCATAGAGGAGCATTAGTCACCCTGCTAACTCAAGTTGTTAGACTAAGGGGAGCGTTAGTGAAACTAAGGGAAGTTCAATGGGTCAAGCCAACGAATATGCTCGTAAATATCTAGATATTTATCCCTAAATTTGCTCAAGAAAAGCAGGGAAAGTCCCAAAAATTAAACTATTTGGAGAAATTCCAATCTGAGAATGAAGGAAAATGGGAAAAATCTTGAAAACAGGGCGGGTTCATGGCTTTTCCCCTAATGAACTCTAGGAGGAGCTTGGCAGCCCTAACTCGATTTCTACATAAGCAGTGAGAGGGCCATTGTGAAAGGGATCAGAGCATTTGAAAGGATAGCCCATTAAGCTGTTGTGAACTGTCATACACTTGAAGAAGTGAGTTGAAAGAGAGAGAGAGAGAGAGGAAGAAGGGGCAAGCGAAGGCTGATACAATGGATGGTTGTAATCACTCTTACATTATAAATACATAACTGCAGTTGTGTTCCCTACTCCATAGTGTCAGTAACATTGTTCATTGAGTTGTTCATTTCGATACTTGTCGAGTTGAGTAGTTTAAATTGTATACAAATATATGTTCATTGTGCATTCTTATATTAGCTTTCTAGATTCTATGTTGTGATTGTGTTTGCCTTTTCTTTGTGCAGGAATTGTCTTGGAGCCGGCTTTGGAGGAGTTCTTCTTCTCTGCATTGAGATCTCCAAACAAATCTAGAAGGAGATTTGAGGTAAACACTCTTTCCATACTTGGTTAACTGATATTTGATATATGAACATTTGTATAACTTGGTAGATTCTACAGATAATCTTATAGTCTGTCAAAGGTCCCAGGAAGGCCTTTGAGGGTAGTTTTCATTCTCATACACCATGCATTTTACCCCATAGCAGTAACAGTACTCAACTAGGAAGGGAACACATGACTAAAGATGCATCACAAGCTAGAAAGCAGGTTAGCTGGAAATCCAAAGTGATGGTTAAACCAACAACACATCTGCAACAAGATTCATATAATTACATATAAAGCAGTTCATACACAACTACGTAAGTTAAACAACATATATTGCTAAGCAACTGAAACATTCCAACTACAATAACAACATATGCATGAAAATGTGCTGCCTCTTATTATATAAAGAATTGTAAGTTCCAATCATATAATACATCCATGTAATCCTGCTAGCCCCTGTTAACACCTAGGTTGTTCCCTTTGACTCCAAGGGAATACGGCCGGGGTAGCCACTAACCAATCTTTGGATTACAACTTCTAGCCCAACTGCAATCAAAGAGGGCTCTCTCTTTAAGGTTTGTCTCTGTTCTGTGGAGATTTTAGGCTAGTTATGAAGTAAGGGTTTTGGTTTATGTTTGGTTGAAAGGATGTCTTTTTGTACCTAAAGTGGAAATCTGCAAATAATGTTAGTCCATTGGGCAATGGA
>APFE030611755.1:28974-81114 GCA_000404065.3 Pinus taeda | reverse complement strand
ATCAGAGATCGACCGGGGAAGGAGAACCCTGTAGCTGATTTTCTTTCAAGAATACCAAAATCAATTGAAACAGCAGCAGTCGAGGACCAATTTCCAGACGAACACCTATTTGCTGTTGCCGTTCAAACTCCCTGGTACACTGATGTTGCTAACTATCTTGCAGTAGGTAAACTTCCAAAACATTTAACCCCCAATGAACGAAAGCAGATTGTTCAGAAAAGCAACCGATTTTCGTGGGTTGGGGGCTATTTGTTTCACACGGGTGCAGATATGGAAATCAGAAGATGTATTCGGGAGGACGAAATCTTTGATTGAAAGCCTGCCACGACGGGCCATGTGGAGGACATTTCGCCGAATGAAGAACAACACATAAAGTATTACAAACGGGGTATTACTGGCCTACAATTTTCAAAGACGCGAAAAAATTTGTCCAGGCCTGTGGTAGCTGACAGCGTGCAGGATGACCTGGTCCAGCAGACGAAATGCCCTTGCGGCCTCAATTAGTGATCGAACCTTTCGAACGCTGGGCTCTAGACTTCGTCAGACCCATCAACCTGCCATCAAACCAAAGAACCTGTATTTTGGTGGCAACTAAATACGTTACCAAATGGGTTGAAGCGGAGGCATTGCCTAGAGCTACAGAAGATTCGGTAATACAGTTCTTGCTCCATTTGTTTGTACGTTATGGTCTTCCAAGGGAAGTGATTACAGACGGAGGACCTCAATTTGTGGGGCATAAATTAGCTGCAACGCTCAATAACTATCATGTTCAGCATAAGATTACTACCCCATACCATCCGTAGGCAAATGGGCAAGTGGAGAGCAGCAATAAGGTAATAGAGTCAATTTTGACAAAAACTTTTGCCTCACATCGCCGTGATTGGGCCGCCCGACTACCCGAGGCACTGTGGGCTTATCGAACCACATGGAGAAGCACCACTGGCTATTCACCATATCACTTAGTGTTTGGAAAGTAGCCCATTTTTCCTATTGAGTTCGAGATTCAAATGCTGCGAACTGCCCAAGAAGTCGGATTGAATTTAAGTGAAGCACAGAAAAATCGATTACAGCAAATTAATGAGTTAAATGAAACAAGGCTCTCTGCATTACAAAATACAGCACTCATTCAACAGCAACGAGCCAAGTGGCATGATGCGCTCATTAAAGACAAGATATTTCATGAAGGAGACTGGGCTCTGTTATATGATTCTAGATTTCAGGATTTCCCGGGGAAGCTTCAGACTCGTTGGTTAGGACCATACGAGATTCAAAAAGTCCATGACAATGGGAGCCTTACTCTGATCACAATCGATGGGTCTGGATATACATTTAAGGTAAATGGCCACCGAGTTCGTCTGTACCACAAACCTCTCACTCGGGAATCTTTTTGTCAGCAGCTACGCCAGGACACTAATATTACGATTATGGGCGAGGAAGCAAAAACTTCCTCACCTTTAGATCAGTAATAAATTCATCTCTTACCACATTTTGTATATAAAATTGTAAATTTTGTATATATGGTTTTCTTTGCTGTTCCTTTTCAAAAGGAACAACACTACTGTGTTTTTGTTGTTCCTTTTCAAAAGGAACAGCACTTTTTGATTTTTGCTGTTCCTTTTCAAAAGGAATAGCACTTGTGTGTTTTTGTTGTTCCTTTTCAAAAGGAACAGCACTTTTTGATTTTTGCCGTTCCTTTTCAAAAGGAACAGCACTTTTTTTATTTTTGCCGTTCCTTTTCAAAAGGAACAGCACTTGTGTGTTTTTGTTGTTCCTTTTCAAAAGGAACAACACTTTTTGATTTTTGCCGTTCCTTTTCAAAAGGAATAGCACTTTTTTATTTTTGTTGTTCCTTTTCAAAAGGAACAGCACTTGTGTGTTTTTGCTGTTCCTTTTCAAAAGGAACAACACTTTTTGATTTTTTCTGTTCCTTTTCAAAAGGAACAACACTTTTTTATTTTTGCTGTTCCTTTTCAAAAGGAACAGCACTTTTTGATTTTTGCCGTTCCTTTTCAAAAGGAACAACACTTTTTTTATTTTTTCTGTTCCTTCTCAAAAGGAACAGCACTTGTGTGTTTTTGTTGTTCCTTTTCAAAAGGAACAGCACTTTTTGATTTTTGTCGTTCCTTTTCAAAAGGAATAGCACCTTTTGATTTTTGTTGTTCCTTTTCAAAAGGAACAGCACCTTTTGTTTTTGTTGTTCCTTTTCAAAAAGGAACAGCACTTGTGTGTTTTTGCTGATTCGTTCCGTTCATATGAAGGATGTGTTGTCCATTCTCTTTCCAAGGCCATAAAGAGCAGCTATATACTTATGCAATGAATATAAAAGCCAGGATATACCAAGGTCAGCATATCATAAATCGCTATCTTTAACAGCCCTAGTATTGATGCAACAGCAAAGGAAGGATCCACACACTCATCATTCTGACTGTCATAGTCTCACCTTCTCTGCCTTGTTGGAAATCTTTATCATGTTGAGTACCTACAATTTTCTCTATTATTACTTGGAAATAAGAATAGAAGATTTATATTCTCCTATTGGGATGACAAGACTTCTTCCGCCATTCCCACTCTTAAGGAGGGCTGAACCACCCTTATGTGTAATTACACAAGAGCAAAAGTCTGTTTCAAAAGAAAAAAGCAAAAAGCAAAATAAAAAGAAAAATTATCTGTCAAATGCAGGATAGGGGGTTTCATTAAAGAACCAGCCTACTATGATCATAAGATTGGAAGCGAAGTGGCATTCCCATCAATGGCCACCACACCAGGGAAATGGTCCAACGGGTTCGCTACATAAACAAACCTTGGAACAGGAGGTCTCATTACGAGCTAGCCTGCCCACGTTTCGCGCCTCTCTGGTGAATGGCATCATGGTTATCTGGTTACCAAGCCAACATGATGGCCTGCATTTTAACAAGAATTGCTCTTCAAAAATACACAAAGGATAATGGTTCCAGGGTGAAATAAACAACTCTGCCAAGGTTATGAACACCTGTCGGCAGCAGAGCTCTGTTAATGGTATCGGAGTCATTATATTTACACTGATTAGGATCATATTAAATACTTCTTTCCATCCTCGTAATAATTATATTTTACACTTTGATGGATATGTCGCATGAATACCTATCACCGCCAATCATGGAAAAGGTATCGACTATGACTACCGCAAGCTTTATATGAGCACCAGATGTCCTATCCTCCTGTCTTGCATCACATCACGAAGGCTTATATAAAACGCGATCTACCCTTTGCCTCGATATCGGTATTTCTTTGTCTAATCTGAAGCATGGCAAACCTCCATATGTTGCTCCTTTATGACTTGGTGACGAGATGGCGGCCCTTCCTCTATTTGACGGCTGGGACAGCCTATCATATTGCGTGGGGGGGGGGGCCTCATTACTCCGCCGGCCACGTGTTATCACATCATTCGGAAATGATATGGTACGAAGGTACGAATCACGATATGGGTTAACGGCATGATAATGCTATTTTTGCAAAGATTTGTTATTTACAAACTATTTTCATGCATGCTCTGTGTTTTTGCTGCGATTACGTTCTTTGCGACTGGTAATTGTTGTTCCATCTAGATCCCAAAACAGATGCATGGGAGGCAAGGCTATCAGAAGCGAGCCCAGTAAGCTAGAAGTCTCTGAAGCCGCTCGGGCGATCCTAGAAAGGGCAGGGTGGCTAACTTATTTTAGCCGCCTGCGTGAATCAAATGAAACTGTGGCCATGGAATTCCTGCAGAATTTGCAGGAAGAACATTACGTAGTAGGTGGGAAGCAAATAATGGTCATGGATGAAATAATCGCGGAAGTAACAGGACTACCAGCCTCAGGACCAATATGGATGAGAAAGAAAGAAAGACTGCAAAAGACCATAGAAATTTTCCAAGACGAAGGACAGAATCTGACAGTGAAGGGAAAAGGAGTGCTGCCGGCAATGCTAGGAGAACCTTGGAGAGAACTGGAAAAGGTAGTGCAGAGCTACATCACCTGCGAGGGGCGAAAAGATGTGGTAAGACCGCGTCACCTTAAGCTCCTGGCTGTGTTAAAAGGAAAATGTTCTGTGAACCTCCCTGCATTGTTAAATTCATTACTGCATGATGCCTCTCAATGCCTAAAAAAGGCACACCATGAAGACGCATTGGTTAGCCACCATGGGCTAATTCGCCTGATAGTGAGCTACAGTCTCACTCAGCAGCAGAGTAACTGGGGGGAGCTTGTTACAGCAATAGGAGGGGGAGTGGCATTACCATCCCCAAAGGTTAAGCATCCCACTAGTACCTCTGAAGCACCTAAGAAGCCCAGAGAATCGCCAAAACTCAAGCACCCCTCGGATACACCTGAGCAATCCAAGAAACGCGCGAAATCAGTAAAACAAAAACGTCCCTCTAGAGCATCGGGACATGAAGAGAAACATAAGGAACTGGCCACAGGAGAACGTGCTGCCTCGAAACGTAGGCATTCCTCTGGCACCCCAGAGCAAGCTGAAAAATGCAGAAAGGTGGTGGTGGAAGAACAGGTGGCTAGCACACCCGAACAGCCTGAGAGGCGTAGGAAGTCAGCTCGGTTGGCAAGGATAAGAGGCAGGCTAGAGAAAATCTAGCTAAGCATCGACCAGCCGATCGAAATAACAGAGGAACCACCAGTACCAGAACAAGAACCCTCGGAGGAAAATGAGGAACAAATTGAGAACAGAGCAGAAGCCAAGGAAGGAAATGAATGTTCTGACTCTGAGGCCGAAGCCAGCTATCTGGAGAAGGCCATTGAGCAGCCAATTCAGGAGGAAGGGAGTGAACATTCTAACTCTGAGGCCGAGGCCAGCCATCCGGAGACAGCCACTGAGCAGCCAATTCAGCAGGAAGGAAATGAACATTTTGACTCAGAGGCCGAGGCCAGCCATCCAGGGACAGCCACAGAGCAGCCAATTCAGGAGGAGGAGATGGGACAATTGGGGGACAACCCTCCACAAGTTCCCATGGGAGAAGAAGAACTGGCCACCACCTTGGCCAGCCTGGGAGATTATGCTTCACCTTCCAGTCCAGCAGACCTTCCTGAAGGACCCTCCGAGGAAGAGGCGCATGAAGAAACGGCAGGAGGAGAAACCCCCCCTGTTGTTGAGAAGGAAAATGTAAATACCGACCAGGAGCAAACTGTTCCCAAGACATCGGGAGAAAACCCACCTGCTGATGTCGCAGAAAATGAAAATGTTTGTTGGGAACAATCCATTCCCATAATACCAGAGGAAACCCTCGAGGGAAGAGGAGCAGAACTGAGGGCCGCTCATGTGCCCACAGCTGAGGCAAGGGAAATTAAGAAATTGAGAAAGAAACAGCAGAGGCTGTTGAACATTATAGCCCAGCTTCGGCAGAAAATTCAAAGTTTGAAAGCCAGTCTGAGAATAAGGAGGACGATAAGAAGAAAAAGAAGAATAAATGTGGCAGGATACCATTAGATGAGAAGGCGAGGGGCTTATCGGTGCCTTGGAGGTCAATACTCCGCTGATAGACCTATGGCCGTTCCAACCAGCACTGAGGGACAAAATGCCGTTCCATCTGGTATGGAACATCAGAACTCCGCACAGGAACAGCCTGCTGTTCAAAATAGGCCAGTGGGACCAGCTGCCATTCCAATCAAGACCGAGCCGAAAGATGATATTCCATTTACAAAGGAGCCATCATACCCCTTTATTCATGTTAAGAAAGAAAGGGAAAGCAAAGCAGTCCAAACTGAGGCAACCAGGTAGCGAAACAGGAAGGTCCAGGTGAGACTCCCTGCCTCTGAGAAATCATGGAGAATGGATCCAAAAACTAAGGCCTTGCACCACGAGATGAAGCAGGCCCGACAGGAGGCTGACCAGCTAAGGGAACAAAGGATCCCTCGGGAAAAATACGAGGAGTTGCAGCAGGGAAGTTGAGCAGTTAAGGGAACAAATGATTCCCCGGGAAAAACATGAAGAACTGCAGCATGCAACTGCGGAACATGAGTCAATCAGAAAGTCAGGCCTTTGAAGGATGGCAGAAGGAACAGGAGAAGGTTGCCAAGGTAACACGTCGACTAGACACTGTTATTAAACAATTGGACACTGTATGTTCGTTGTATGATGATGTTTTGACTTGCAGAGCCCCTGCAAAGAATTATGCTTTATTTCTCCTTGAAAGATACTTAAGACTGAAGATAAAAGCCGTCAGGGCAGGTGCCCCCATTCAGATTAATATTGTTAACGATTTTATTGATTGTTGTAAACATTATGGGGTTAAGGTCCAACGGTCCCTATGTGAGTTCTATCTGCACAATATGGTGCTAGAGCAGGAAACTGATTTAAACCCTGGCCCTTTTGTGGGAGATGTACAGCTACAAGCCTTTGTTTCATTCAGGGTCAACCAGTTGAAGTGGCTCAAGGCCTACAATGCCTTCCAAAGGCAGGAGAACAGCCTAGATCTATAGGTCAGGGCCGAGCCTAGAGACCTTGTTCAACTATGGCAATAACACAAATGCCTTATGAGAACTCCAGGCGTCATGGAACTGCTAGGGCCCATGCATGAGGGTTTGATCCGAAATAGCTTGGAATACTTTCTGGCTATTAAGGATTCTGCCCTGGAGTCTGCCAAATTCCGCTATCGGATCTCTACCCCAAACATCCAGCTCAGGGAGCCATTCAAGTACGAGAATTTTGAGCTAGCTGCTGAACGGTTGGCCCTTTACGGCCAGCACATCCTGCGTGCTAGGCTGTCTTGGTTAGGATACCGGTTCCGTAGCCCAATTATTTGGCACCCTGCACCTGGGTACCAGGCCTTATACGATATGCCTGCAGATCAATTGAACCAATTCTTTGATAATTTGGTTGCTCACCATGGTTGCAGACCTCCTCACGAAGTGCCCTCTCCTGCCTATTCTCTTACAGCTCTCCATGTTAATTATAACGTTTTCATGAGGCCATGAAACAGAGTAAGTCGGGGGGTGTGTGGAGCATTGGAAAGGTATGTTTTAACGCATAACTTAGTGGTGTTTCAAGCAATAGTTGTAACCTTTTCTTTATTATACAATAGGGAGAATGTAATGAGAATGAATACAAATGACCCAATCACTGAAAGTTATCTTCTTTATGCAGGAAAGGATAAAAGTAAGAAGGCGCGGTGCAAAACAAGAGTCCCATGAGCAGATAACGGCTGTCCCCCTAATTCCGAATAAAGTCCAGACCAAGGCGAATAAATTAAGGCAGATCAATCGGGATGAGATGAAGGACTGTCAGTTCGGAAGACTAGGAAGAGAAAAGGAAGGAGTTAACAGTTTAACAGATCCCTCAGGATCTTTGATCCTGAGGGATTGTTACATTCAATTATTTTGTTATTTACTTAACTCCGCCATTACTTGTATAAGAAGGGACGGCATTGAAGACTTGGGGGATGTCTGGAATATCTTGTATGTTTACTTTTTGTTTATAAGCTGTACATTTGGTTAAACTCAGACTATCAAGTCTCTTTGATACTTATTTTTGTTGTATTATCGTTGATGCATTAATATAATATATTCGGTGATTAATTTCCTCCTGCATCTGAAGTAAGTTACGGCGGTGTGCCATTGAGAGCTAAGGGGTCGGCTCCAACGGACACTGGCTGATTGTATCATTACAGTTTGGCTTCGTATGGTTTGTTTACTGTTTTCTATCATCTGATATACGTACATGTTGTTCCATACTTGTTTATCAGTAGTTTTCCTTTTGTAAATCTTTGTAACGAGTTTACAGCATATTTCCAGAATTGATCACATAACATTGTTCCAAGTTGTTCACTTCCGTTACAGACTTTATAGGTGGAATGTTTCAGCTACATATGGTTGAAGTAATGGACTACTGGTAATCGTTTCAGATTATGTTTATATATGATTGACGTTTCCTGTTTATGGTGATTTTCTGTTCCATTTGATCAACTGTCTACTTGTACAATAGATTGCTCTTTATTTGTATATCGGTTGATGTCAAGGATTGAGAGTATTGAACTCGCGAGATTTAGTTTCTTTATTGCTGTTCCTTTTTACTATTGTTCCATTTCTGAACTGCTGTTCCATTTCTGAATTGCTGTTCCATTTCTGAATTGATGTTCCATTCTGCTTTCTTGCTGTTCCTTTTACTTGCATTTATTGGTATTGTGTGGGAGAAGGATCAAGGCTGTCGTGAGACACAGCAGACGCTATTATGCTTCCAGATCCATGATCCATACTCTAATTTATTTTCCTTCATCAGTTTCTAAAGGGATGGGTTACTGCTTCCGTACCCTTGACTGACAAAGTTGCCGTGTGTGATTTCTTTATGCAGAAGTAATTTCGCATAGCTTAGCATCCATTTACTCTTGTATGTCTTAGATCTATACTACAAAGCATTACTCTGACAAATAGCCTCAAATCGAGATGCCCTTCACAATAACAAAAACGTTCCCGGATTGACTTGTAATGTGAGATAACTAGAGGTGAAAAAGGCCCTTGTTACAACTCTACAACAACAAGCAAATCAACAATGTAGCAAACGAAGTTTTGATGGAGGTGATTGGGTATTCCTACGGCTACAACCATATAAACAAATGTCCCTCAAGCAAGCTAAGAAGGATAATAAATTATCACCAAAGTATTATGGTCCGTACAAGGTGTTGCAAAAGATTGGTACTATGGAATACAAATTGGATCTTCTTGTAGTTTCTCGAGTACACCCAGTTTTCCATGTTTCATGTTTAAAAAAGATTATAGGCGACAAGCTCCCAGTTCAAACAATATTGCTAGAACTTGACGAGGAGGGAAAAATTATATTGGAACCAAAAGCAGTTATACAAACAAGAACTCCATAGTTATGAAATCGATCAATTTCATAGTATCTCATCAAGTGGAAGAACTTATGCGTTGAAGATTCCACATGGGAGGATGAGAATTTTATACAAAAGCATCCAGAACTACTCAAGCATTGAGGAAAAAACTTTTTTGAAGGAGAGGGGCATGTTGGGTCCTTATAATACTAGTGATTCCCTCATTACTATTGTATTTGTATCCCTTATTAATATTGTTGTGCCCCTATTTTCCCTATATTGTTATTACTATGCCCCATAGAATCCCTCTATTGTTATTTTTGTGCCTTTATATTATTATTGTTAGGTCGTCTTGGTTATATTGTGACCCCTTAGACTCCTATATATAGAGAGGAGGTTTTATCATTTGAATCATCCAAGAATTGTTCATTTGTGTAATGTAAATGAGGTTTCCCCCTCGAAGAGGCTGAATTCTAAGGCGTTGATCTATCTTTTCTATCTTTTTTTAAGCTGGTTTCATAACACATTCAATAACTAAACATATCATGACATGAGACATAGGTAACATACATCATGTAACCAACAAATAACTAGTATAGAAACCATGGCAACTCATCCATAATATCACCACCATAACCAATGCAAGTATACATGAATCATAGTAGAAGAATAGCTCTTATTAATATATGAAAATACAAACCATGTCAAGGACTTCCATGTACCACCCAATCATAGATTTGGCTAAACTAAATCTCTCTTTCAGCCAATCAACCCCACATCGTGTTCTAAGCATGAATGTGGGATTTCATGGAATAAGCCAAGACAACACCAACCAAGGCTTCCAGAGGCCAAACCACCTCAACCCTCATCCACATTGATTCCACCTCTACGGTCAAACATCAGTAACACCAACTAGATAGGTCTCTACCCAAGTTGTTCAGGGCTCCAGGAACTAGTAACTCAACCCACATTATTCTAGGGCTCCAAAGAGTTTTTCCAACCCAGCTCCATGGACTAATAACTCAACCCACCAAGGGCTCCAAAGTGTTTTTCCTAACCTAGGCTCCAGGACTAGTAACTCAACCCAAGTTTTTTGGGGGTTTCCAAAGGATTTGTTCCGACCCACATCCATAAGGAACATGAGCACCAATCAGGACAAAAAAAAAGCATAACACCATGGTTATCTAGGAAATGGAAAGGAAAGGTGAAAACCACCATCAATCTAGGAAAATATCCATGCCAATGACAGCACATAACCATAAAATCACGTGCATCGAAAAAATCTACAAGGAAATCATACATGCAACCTGTTACCTACAAAGAAATATAGTTGTAGCTGATGATCCAATTATTCCCTTACATGTTCCTTCGTTTCTTTACCTTATTTCTTTAGCTATAAGTAAATTCTAAAGTGCTCCAAGCATGCTCCTATTGGAAATAATACTGGGGAGGGGGGGGTGTGAATCAGTATTAGCAATTCAACAATTTTTCATTTCCATAAAAAATTTGATATACGCTGCTTCTGTTAATTAAACCGGTGTATATATGCAACTGTGTTTAGAGAAAACCGCGTATATCATGCAAACTTCTAATTTAGTTAGATGATCTTAATCTGTGTATCAGAACAATAAAATAGTAATCAAGTGCAGTAAACATTACAGGCAATCACACACATGAACACAAGATATAAGGTGGAAACCCAATGTGGGTGAAAACCACCTGCTGCAATTCGTTTCTATCTTCCTTTAATAAGAAACTTCTTTTTACAATATTTTGTACTGGTGCAATCTTATACCAGTACGCAGCCTTCTACCTGTAGAAGACTACAACCTTCTCTCATTCTCCCACTTCTCCTGGAAGGTAGCTACAACCCCCTTAGCTCTTGTACTAGTTGATGTACTAGTACGTAGGTGTTGGCCTACATAAGGCTACAACCTTCTCTTTTCTTTCAAGGACCACGTTTCATAAATTTTCAGACTGGATCCATCAATAACATCAATCAAACATCAAATATATCTACATCAAACAATCACTTCTCTGAATGTTGTAACCAAAATATAGTAACAGTAACCAGAAACCAATCTTGAACCCAGAACAATGCAGCAATAAACAAAAGTAGCTAAAACATATTTTATGAGACGTACGCTACTTCAATATGTAGAACCTGCGTGCATACATTGTTATATTAAGGAAAACCTATGTATACGCTATTTTGAATTACTGAACTAGCGTGTATATGTGCCTTTGCTATGCTAAACCCTTGTACAGATCTGTAAAAGATAATTTACCATTTTCAACTATTCAAACATAAGTTATACCCAGATCATCAGATTTACAGATCAAGTCATGCACCAAATATAAAAGATCAAAATCACACAAAGATACTTCTCTTCAAGCCTTAATATCTTGACCCATCAATTTTTGAATCCAGCGCGTCGGCTTGCGCTCTGCACCGCGACAGCCTGCCAGACTGAACCCGCGCCCTCGTCCCAGCCCCCAGGCTCTGCCTGGTTGGGCCTCCTCTGCTGCCTTGCTCCGCGCCTCCTGCGCTGACTCCGCCCTCGGGGTCCCCCTCCCTGGCAGCGCTGTCCTCCTGATCTGCACTGCGGGCCTGCAATGGCAGGATCCGCTTCCCCCCCTCCGCTTCCTGAATCCCCTGAGGAATCTTTCGCAGCCCTCCTCTCTAACCATTCAGAAGCCAGATCCCGTCCCTCCCAGTCAAAGTTCATCAAGAAGCTCGAAGAAATTCCTGAAGTAAATCTGCCCCCTTCTCTGCCTAGAAAATCGGCAATAACGCTATCTGAAAGAGGACTAGTTGGTCAGTTCACTGACCTCTGGCCCTCTCCAAGGACGGTCCAAAAATGGGTGGAGCGTAACTGGAGCACAATGATTCAAGGGAAGATAGCCATCCGTTTCTGCAGGCGTGGTTACTACACCTTCCTCTTCGAAACGAAGGAAGACAAGCACCTCATCTTTCACAACGGGCCTTATTTCATGGATACAAGAGGTTTATATCTGAATCGCTGGACCCTGGACTTTGATCCGGAGATGGACATCCCCAGCGCGGTCCCTGTTTGGGTGCGCCTCCTGCACTTACCCTTGCATTGCTGGGGGGACGAATCGGTCAAAGCAATCGGCAATGCTGTGGGAAAATATATAGACAGATCGGAGCCAAAGGAAAACATGCATGTGTGCGCCAGGATCTGCGTGGAAGTCGATCTTGGAAAAGGACTGTCGGAAGCTGTAAAGCTAAGAGTGGATCAATGGCTGCACATTCAACAGCTGGACTACGAACAACTACCCTTCAAGTGCAAGGTATGTCATGAATACGGCCATTTTGCTAATAGATGCAGTAAACTGAAAGAAAATGAAACCACACATCACGAGGAAAACGCTGAAGGATCTTGGGAACAAGTAAAAAGGAAAAAGTCTTCTTTGAATCCGGGCAATAATCCCACAGCCCATCCACCTTCTAAACAACCCCCTCCCCCTCCTCCTCCCCCTCCCCCTCCCCTCTTCCAACCCTTTCGAAAACCCCTATCTGCAGAAGCCCCGGCCTCTCCCCCTCACTCCCCTCTCCATGCCTCTCCCTGCTCTAGTCCTCCTCCCTCCCCCCGCCCCACCGTTGAAAGAATCCTTACAAGGAACAAAGCCAAGGAAGCCCCCCAGCCATCTGATCCCCCGAGAAAAGCCGGATGAAAGTCAAACAGAGAGCTAAGAGACGAGACAGCAGCAAAGGAAATGGCAACAGGTACCCAGCAACCAATGGATTCCTTCTTAGGCAAGCTCAAAGGAAGTGGCGAGAAAGCCAAGGAGAAGTCAGGAATCCACCTCAATACTGGTAAATAATGAATATAGTCTCTTGGAACTGTAGGGGGCTCGGCTCACCTGAAAAGCTAAACGCAATCAAGGATCTCATTAACCAGGAAAAGCCTGATATCTTCCTAATCCAGGAGACTAAAACTACCGAACAAGACTTTCTCCTTTAAACCCAAAGATTCAGAAACTATAAAGGCATCTCAAAAGGCTCATCAGGAGCTTCAGGAGGCATTGGAACCTTATGGAATACAAACAAATGGGAATTAATCAGCTCCCAGCTTTGTAATTGGTGGATCCGAACAGATCTAAGGAGCAAAAGCACCAGGGAATCTCTCCATATCTACAATATCTATTCTCCTAATCACTACAGAGACAAAGCAAGCTGCTGGAACACCCTAGAAATGGACCTCAGCATCACTCACAACAGTGGGGTAATCCTAGGAGGAGATCTGAATCTTATAAGGCAGATAGATGAAAAGTATGGGGGGATTTTCCATGCTGATCAGTTCAGAGACAAGTTGGAAACCATCATACATCAATTCAAACTGATCGACCCACCCCTAACTAATGGGAAATACACATGGACAAATAGAAGAGCAGGAATCCACAACATAAAGGAGAGGTTAGACAGGCTACTCGTACAGGAAAGAGTAGCAGAAATTTACCAAACAATCAGAAGCCGCATAGTTCATGGCACAGCATCGGACCACAAGGCCGTGGTTCTCTCCATGGACAAAGGATCAAATTTTGGCCCTCTTCCGTTTAAATATAACAGATCTTGGGACAACCACGAGGCTTTTCGCACCTTGGTAAAGGAACAGTGGCTGACAGAAGTTATTGTCTCCCCCCATTTCGTTTGGGAGTCAAAGCTAAAACACCTCAGGACTGCCATAAAGCAATGGGCTAGGGAAAACGCAAGTGCTGAGATTAAAAAGAAAGCTGAGCTACACCTGGAAATGGAACGATGGCACAAAGAAAAAGAGCAGATGCAATACACAGCAGAGGACCTAAACAAGGAAAAAGAACTGTACAAAGAGCTTTACCGGCAAAATCGCATGGAGGAGGAAGAACAACGAATAAAATCTCGCTGTCTCTGGCTAAAAGCTGGGGATAAAAATACCTCATTCTTCCACAATAATGTCAAGATTAGAAGAGCAATTAATCAAATAAACAGAATAGAAGTAGATGGGAGAGAAATCAGGGACCAAGAAGCCATAAAAAATGCAGCTCATGCGCACTTCAAAGCCCTCCTCTCGGCGAACCAGCATCACGACAGCGATGACTTCCTAAGTATAACTGAAAGCAAGATAACAGAGGAACACAATCACAAGCTGGAGCAAGAACCTACAGCAGAAGAAATACAAGAAGTTATCTTCGGCATGCAGCAGGACAAGACCCCTGGGCCGGACGGTTTCACCGTTGCATTTTACAAACAGCATTGGGACATTATAAAGAAGGACTTTGTAAGAATGGTTAAAAATGCATTTAGAAAACATAAACTGGGGGACAATACAAAGTCTTCTCATATAGCCCTGATCCCCAAGGAAGCCGACCCTAAATCCTTTGATAGATTTCGTCCCATCTCGCTTTGTAACGTCTCTTACAAAACCATCACAAAAATAATAGCAAACAGGATAAAGAACCTTCTTCCCCTCATAATCTCAGAGAACCAGGGAGGGTTTGTCCCCAAGAGGCAGATCATTGATAATGTCAATTTAATGCAGGAGGCAATCCACAGCAGTTACAACAGAGGGGAGCGTGGAATGATTATCAAATTGGACATGGCCAACGCATTCGATCGAGTAGACCACTCCTTCCTTTGCACGGTTCTTAAGAAATTTGGTTTCTCTTCTAACTTTATCAGCCTGATCAGAGCATGTATCTTTGACTCCTGGACCGCCCCACTGATCAATGGCAGGCCCAGCTCATCCTTCAGAAGCTCCAGAGGCCTGAGGCAGGGTTGCCCCCTCTCCCCCTTTCTTTTCATTATCATGGCAGAGTCTCTCAGCCTCCACCTAGAAAATCTGCGCAATAAGAAAGAAATTACAGGCATCCGTATTGAGAGAGGGATAAAGGAAGTAAATCACTCATTGTTTGCAGATGATACCTTATTAATTGGGGGTGCATCCAGTCTAATGGCTAGGAGATTTAAAAAGATTCTGGATGCTTTTCTTCAAGCCTCGGGAGGAGAATTAAATAACAGAAAGTGCAGGCTCTACACTTGGAATACGCCTCTTCAGATCCAGCAAAGAATCTCCCAAATCTTGCAGATCCCGCTCCAAATCAATTGGAACTCTTTCACTTATCTGGGCCTGCCGCTGGCAAAGGAACATATTAAAGCTGAAGTATGGACAAACCACATTGAAAAAATGAGAGGACACCTCCAAAACTGGGGAGTCTCTTGGCTCAACCTAGCTGGCAGATCAATCCTCATTAAGGCCGTCCTCTCTGGACTCCCAATATACCAATATGCAATCATGATGGCCCCTGCTAGTATCCACAAACACATGGAGCTCATGATGAGAAGTTTTCTCTGACAAGGAGGCAAACAAGACTCAAAAAAATTCAGCCTTGTTAGCTGGGACCAAGTTACCCTTCCTTACGAAAAAGGTGGCCTATCTATAAAAATTCCAAGCCTCTCCAACCAGGCGTTGGGGCTCAAGTTGATCTGGAGGATGCTCACAGGAACTGGCTCATGGTGGGTGGAAGCAATCAAAAGGAAGTATCTCAGAGGCCCAAACTCCAATATCCTCAAGGATCCAATAGCAGACAGGTCCTGCACTCCGATGTGGCGCCTATTGAAGAAAGTTCTACCACATTTCAAGGAAAACGTCTCCAAGCTCCCAGGTAATGGTCAAAGTATTAATATTTGGACTGATAGAATCTTAAACTCTAATCCAAGAACCCTCCTCCAAGAGCTTCGACCTCTTCAAATTTGGATGGAGGAGAGACACATAAGCACCATGCATGACATATCCTTATGGAATCAAAACAGATGGCAGGCCTGGAAAGACTTGAATCTACCTCCGGAATTAAAAGTTTTGTGGCAAAATCTGAAGCTCTCTTTAGCTGGATTAGCCCCAACAAATAAGGACAAAGAGGACAGATATATCTGGGACTCGGGGGGAGGCTCCTTCACGGTTAAAGAAGGATACAAATCCCTTCAAAACTTAAACCCCTCTGACAATTGGAACCTTTACTCAGTGGCCTGGAAGACAGAATGTCTCCCAAAGGTAAAGCACTTCAACTGGACTCTTTTAAAAGGAAGAATCCTCACAGCGGAGAACCTGAAAAAGAGGGGGATACAAGGACCTTCGATTTGCAGCTTCTATTGGGCAGAGGAAGAGTCCCTTCAGCACTCCTTCCTTCTTTGCTCGTTTGCTCAAGGCTGCTGGACCAGCATAACGAGACCCCTAGACATCAGAGGAACCCCTGACCAAATGCATAACCTCCAAAAGAATTGGAAAAGTGCCTATCCATACTCTTTAAAGGGGAAAAATAATATTACAAGAATCTGGAAGTGCATACCAGCCACACTATGCTGGAATCTTTGGCTTGAAAGGAATAAATATGTTTTCAACAATAAAAGGCCTAACATGGACAGCGTTCTAGCCAAAACCATAGCAAACATCTCGGAGGTCGTAAGTGCAAACTACATAGCACCCCCAAACCAACTCAGCTGGGCACAAGAGGAACGAGACTGGTATAACAATTTCAATGTGAACCATGCTCAGCAACCTTCACCACAGAAGAAAGCCATCCAGAAAAAGGCCAACTAGAAACTCAGGGGAACCAAGGATGAAATAAGGCAGTGGATAAGCAAGCAAGACCGCCCACTTCTGTTCTTTGACGGAGCATCAAAGAACAATCCCGGAGCTGCGGGAGCAGGAGGAATAATCAAAGACAAAGAAGGAAAAATCATCTGCAGTTATGAATGGGGATTGGGATCAACTTCAAATAACACAGCTGAAGCATATAGTCTCCTCCTCGGCACCACAATCCTCTCCAACTGGCAGATAAAGAACCCAATAATATTTGGGGACTCGGCTATCATAATCTCTGCAATGATCCAGGACAGAGATTTTAACAAAGAATGCCTCAACAACATCAGACAGCGGATCAAAGAAACCATTCGAAGTTTGGGGGAGGTCACCTTCAGACATGTGTTGAGGGAGCATAACACAGAAGCAGACTCCATTGCTAACATGGCAGTAAACAGGCATCAGGGACAGGTAAGAGAAAATGACACAATCTATGATAAAGATATTCCCTAAATCTGTCAAAATGCCCTTCTGGCCATCAAGAATGTCCCCCAGAGTATTCTCGGCTCAAAATCTACCCCTTCAGCAAGTATTTGGATGACTCCCACACCCCTCACACTCTATCATCTTTCTCGAGTCCAGCCTTGTTCGTGATCTCCCTTCAGGCTCGATTGGCTTTGCATCAACGCGACCTTGCATGATGTTTATAAAATACTCCTTCAATGGGGTAATTGTCATGATTTCCCATTATCGATATCCACACTCCAGTTTCTATCCATTGTTCGAAGCTTGCAATTTTCAAAATTTGTTTTTTCAGTGTACTGAAGTTCCAGCCCAACCTCTCATTCTCATAACAATGGCCAAAAAATGCTGCTGTTGCTCAAGTTTATTCTCCCGCCTTGCATGCTTTTCAGGAAAAACGCGACCCCCTGTTGATTCGACTGAAAGAGCCCCCGCTCTTGAGGATACCAGAGCCAATAATGTTCTGAATACTAATCCAGAAGCCCAATCTTCTTCTTCTGCCAATCCTTTTTCCAAGCTGCGATCCATCCCTCTGCTCTTTTGTAATACAGACAGTGCTCCTTCCCTTCCCATACCTGCTCCTTTGAGCGTTCTTCTCTCTCAGCCCCATTGTGTAGTTGGCCAGGGGAGTGAGTCTCTCCGTTGCGCGCCCAGTTTCTTGAGCTCCAGCGCCTCCTCTAAAACTTTGGGAGCTCTGTACCCCTCCCCTGCCGTCCTCAGGCATATTTCATGGACTATTTTAAATCTATGCTATCTAAACAGCTCCTTTCGAGTCACGCCAGCAAACCCCAATATGCAATCCAGGAGAGCGCAGCGCAACAAGGAAGACCATCGACGTGGGATTGATACTTGCATTCGGGGTAAAGGTTATGAGTTCTGGATTGCCCCCCTTCTTAATCATCACAAAAAGCTGAGGAGGGATTTTGAAGCAGGACAAGCAGAAAAAGGAAATAGAGGTACTCAAGGTGAAGTGTCAACCTTTGGAGGAGGCGACCGACCTTCTCAAAGCAACTCACGGACAGCACGCAGGTAGTGGCATCCACCGAGGCAAGTTGAAAAGAGGACCAAAGAGATGAACAGAGGAATGATGAAGAAACCGGCTTAGATGATTAGTTAAATGAACAGTAAAGTAAAGCTCATAGATGGATTGTTTGTAAATCAGTACAGTAGGTATCTTTTCCAGCATTCTTTCTTTAAATTAAGCTCACAGAAGTCACGGGCTGCGTCCCGATTTTGGACCTCATTCGGGATTGCTATCCTCGAATCCTATGTAACAGTTTTAGCGCGCACAGTTTTTTAAATATATGAGTACCCGATCTTGTGAAAAAAAAATATATATCTTGACCCATCAATAGAACTTTTCTTTCTTCTAGCACTCAGGTTCCTCATTGATTTAGATCCAGCTAAGCACCATAACCCAATGATCAATATTCCAGATCTTTCTCTTCATAAGATATTCCATCCTTAAGTGTCTTTGCCTAATGATCTCCTTCCCCTTTTATAGTCTTAGGCCTTACTCTATACCATGGTCCAAAACCACTTAGAACCAATACCTGGGTTCAATACTTCGGATGAGATACCATGGTCCAAAACCATAGGCCCAAATACCAAGGACCAAAAACCATGGACCAAAAACAAGTTTTCCCACATGTACATGCTTTTCCTTACATGAAAGTACGTGCATACGCATACGTTCCTTTGGATCGGCGATCCCCCATGTATACGCGGCTTCGTTAAGTGGAACCTATGTATATCTCTTTTTCCTTCATTCTGAGAGCCTGAACTATGATGTGTCATCTGAGTGAGTTGCCATCAAGGACAACACGTGTTCCGTAGTGCCAAGCTTGTGTCATAATGCCAAAAATCTCCCCTTTTGGACTTGATGGCAAACCCAAGTCACTCAAAGTCATTCTCCCCCTTTGTCATCAAGGACAAAGGGTTATGTTCCCCCTGAGTACATGCTGAAATCTCTGTTTTATTGTTCTATCCATGCTCCCCCTGACTGTAGGCAAGGTCTGCAAAAAGATGTTCTAAAAGAAAGAACATGACTCTTTACATCATAAATGACCTTCCTATCACCAAAGACTTATACATACATCCATCTTCCAACCAGCATCTCCACCACCAACCACGTGGGGATATACCAAAAATTTATACATGATACAACAAGAATATTACATCATCCATCCCAGGAATAGTGGGGAACCAAAATAGCTCGTTACATGACCTTGATAATAAAATAAATACATGCATAAAGACCAAATATCTAAGACAAGACTATGATAGTCATCAGCAACTATCATCAGCAACATCTGTCAATCACCATTTGGACCATCAACCATGATCTCCCTCTGCACTTGTTCCACTTGAATCAAAAGCAACTATGAAGTTGTACTAAGATCTTCTAAGATAATGCCAACAATTCATTATTATAAGTATATGCTCCCCCCTGAACCTGTGCTAGATGGTCTTTATTGGACCCATATCAGACTCTTTTCATCCTAAGTCTGGCCCATTGTTTTTCTTCAAACCAACATATACGCAACTGCATCCACAAAAATAGGTGTATGTACACGGATGCTCTTCATGAAACTCGCGTACAACCACTTTTCTCTGAAATAGATAAGTGTCAACAACAAGATGATGCATCAACTACTCCCAGCTTATGTCTAAGGTATTCAAATGTCTCCTTAGGTAGTGGTTTGGTGAATATATCAGCTGCCTGTTCCTTGAAGGGAACATACTCCAATTTGACCTTTTGTTCAAGCACTTGTTCCTGGAGAAAATGATATTTGATAGGTATGTGCTTGGTCTTTGAATGCATGACTGGATTCTTTGAAATACTGATTGCACTTGTATTATCACACAAAATGGAGATAGGTGGGGTAAAATTGATTTGAATGTCTTGCAATGTTTGCATCATCCAAAGGAGTTGTGTGCAACAATATGCAGCAGCCACACATTCTGCTTTAGTTGTCGATAATGCAATTGAACTTTATTTCTTTCTAAACCAAGATACTAATCTGGAACCCATAAAGAATGCACCACCACTAGTGCTTTTTCTGTCATCCACGCTTCCTACCCAGTCTACATCTGTATATGCATGAAGTGTGAGATCTATGTCTATAGGATACCATAAGCCATAGTTTTGTGTTCCTTGAAGATATTTGAAAATCCTTCTAATTTCCTGAAGGTGTGCTTCCTTTGGATTTGCCTGGAATCTTCCAAATATTCCTACTGCATGCATGATGTATGGTTGGGTACCTGTCAGATAGAGCAGACTACCAATCATGGATCTATAGGTTGGTTGATGTACTGCTGCTGATCCATCATTTGCACTGAGGCTGCATCATGTTAACATAGGGGTACATACTGGTTTCGAATCTTCCATGCCATATTTCTTCAAGATCTGCTTGAGGTACTTGGTTTGCGATTTCAAGATATCGTCTTTGTTTTGTTGGACTTGTAAACCAAGAAAATATGTGAGCTCACTAAGTAGGGACATTTCAAATTATTTCTGCATCACCAAAGCAAAGTTTTGACTCATGGCTTTTTCATTGCTACCAAAGATGATGTCATTAACATACACAACAAGAATCAGCGATTTATCATTGTCAATTTATATATATATATTGCTATCTGCTGATCTTTTTGAAAAACCTTGTTGATGGAGGTATTTTTCCAGATGATAATACCAAGCCCGTGGAGCCTGTTTAAGGCCACAGAGAGCCTTTCTAAGTCTACATACAACTTTTGGATCATTTCCAAGGATAAATCCATCTGGTTTCTCAATATACACTTCTTCTTCTAAGTCTCGATTTAGAATGGAAGATTTCACATCCATTTGATATACTTTGAACTTCTGAAAGCTAGAAAGAGCAAGGAACATTCTTATGGCTTCAAGTCTAGCAACCAGTGAAAAATTTTCTTCAAAGTCTATACCTTCTTGTTGAGCATACCCTTTACAAACAATTCTAGCCTTGTTTCTAATAACATCTCCATTTTCATTCAGCTTGTTTTTTAATATCCATTTGGTCCCTATCACATTCTTATCATTAGGTCTAGGAACCAATTCCCAAGTGTTATTCTTTTCAATCTGCTCAAGTTCCTCATTCATGGCCTTGACCCAGCATTCATCTTTGCATGCTTCACTTACATTTCGTGGTTCGACAGAGGAGAGCAATGCTAGATAGCTTGAAGCTTCTGCAATAGTTCTTGTTCGTACACCTGCCTCTTTCTGCCCCAAAATTTGAGTCTCTGGATGGTTCTTCTGAACATACCTGGATGGAGTCTTTTCTTCTACCCTTATTTGTTCTTCTAGCGCCTCATAAGTTTCTTCTTTAGCATTAGTCTGATTTGATGTTGAAGGATATTCCTCATCATCTTTAAAATATTTGGTTTTTATCTGCTTTGGATTGTTGCTTGCTTCATCAACCACCACATCAATACTTTCAACAAATTTTCAAGTCTTTTATTGTAACACTTATATCCTTTACTTCGGGAAGAGTAACCAAGGATAATGCCTTCATCTACTCTAGGTTCGAACTTTCCAAGGTTTTCATCAGTGCTTTTGATGTAACATTTGCTTCCAAAAACTTTGAAGTACTTTACAGTAGGAGTCTTACCATACCAAAGTTCATGAGGAGTTTGAGTTTTGTTTACCCAAACATTTGTTTTGTTGAGAATAGTAATGGCAACAAATGCAGCTTCACCCTAGAAGGTTGCAGGAGTTCCAGACTCATCAAGCATAGCACAAGCCATTTGTTGAACCGTTCTATTCATCCTTTCCACCACTAAATTTTGCTGAGGAGTCCTTACAGTAGAGAATTCCCTTCTTATTCCATGTTCTTCACAAAAGTCGAAAAATTCATCTGAGGTAAATTCCCCTCCTCAATCATACCGAAGGCATTTGATCTTGCAATCTGCTTCATTTTCAACCAAGGCTTTGAAAGCTTTGAACTTTTCGAAAGCTTCTTCTTTATGCTTCAGAAGTCCTATCCAACACATCCTGGAAAAGTCGTCAATGAACAATATAAATTATTCTTCTCCACGAGGTGAATTTTTCCTTGATGGACCACATAAATTAGTATGGACAAGTTCAAGTGGCTTACTAGTTGATCCTTCCTTCTCAAGGAAATGTGTTTTGGTTTGCTTACCAAACTGACATGATTTGCATATTGTATTGTCTGGAATTCTGATATCAGGAATATTACAAACAGCTTGATATTTGCATGCTTTCCTTATCTAAGGGAAGCTTAAATGCCCCAATCTTCTATGCCATAGCCAGTGTTCATCATTTTTGCTTAGATAGCATTGTTGTTGTCCTCCCTTGAGTATGTATAAATTATTTTGAGTTCTTATGCCTTTGATCATTGTTTCTCTTGTATCAAGCTCATGAATAATACATCTATTTGATCGAAATACTACATCATTTTCTTGATCACACATTTGACTAACACTCAATAGATTATGCTTTAAGCCATCAACATACATAACATTTCTAGCTTTGACCTTTTCTTTTAAAAGAACAGAACCTTTACCTTTTATGAGTGCAGGGGTGTCATTTCCAAATGAGACCTTCCTTTCCTTTTCTAAGGCACTATATGACTGAAGTTTTTCTTTATCACCTGTCATATGTTTCGAGCATCCACTATCGATGTACCACTAATTTTATTGTCCTTCCACATATAAGGCTATACAAAATCTTTCTGGTTGCGGTTCTTTCTTTGTCCATGTTTTGGGACTTAATGAAGATTGCTCCTTCTGAGATGTTTGCTGAAACTTACTCCTGCATTTAGAATCTTCATGACCAAAGTTGTTACAAATAGAGCATTCTATTTCATTTTCAAGAGCAGAAAAGTTATTGTAGGTCCTCTTCATAATCCCAGTCACACTCCTTTGATTTTGTGCTTCTATAGTCATGATGGTCTTGTAAGCAACACATTGAGTAGCTTTGTGTCTAAAGTTATGACATGAGAAACATTGGCCATTAAAGAAATTTCTGCAAATATCAAATCTACCGACCAGGTGATTGTGGTTTCCATTAACATTCATTCTTGAGGAAAATTGAGAATGATTTACCTACAATTGGTTGTAGCCCTGTTCATCCTTGAAGTAGATTGATCCCAATTTACCTAGTGATATTCTTTATGCCTTTGATGACGATTGTCAACCTATTCACTTCTCCTTGCAGCATCAAGATAACTTTTTGAGGTGGATGGCTTCTGTGCTTGAGATGCGTCTTCAGCATATCCAAGACCTATCTTGATTAGAGGAGAATGTTGCACTTTGATAATCTCATCTAAAGTTTCAGGTCATTTAGCAAATCTAAGATTAAGAGCTTTTGTTTTCTCAATATCTTTTCTAAGTCCCACAATTTCACATTCTAACTTTTCATTGTGTTTTTCCCTTTCAGCAAGTTGGAATGTCAGAGTATCTATAATCATATTCTTTTATTCTAAACAAATTTTAAGTTTCGAAATTTCTTCATAGGGACCATCTTCATCTCTAGCATCCAAGAAATCATCATCTTCAAAAGCCATCAAAAGTCTATAATCATTACCATATTCATCTTCATCACTATTTGAAAGTCCATCGCTGTCTTCATGTGTATAATAGCTTTTCTTACTTACGTTCTGTTTTGTGTTCCATTTAACTGGTTCCTTACCTTTATCAAGTTTATCTTTATAAGGACATTTCGCTGCATAGTGACCGACTCTTCCACAAGCAAAGCATTTGAAAGGTAGCTTACCTCTAAATCTTCCAGAACCATGTTGAAGGTTCTTGACAAAATTTTATTCTTCCTCTCCTTCTGACGTATGTCCTGACTCATTGTATTCTCCTTTTCCTAAAGCTTTGAATGTGGTTTCTCTCATGTCTAATGGACCACCTTTTCTCATTTCGAAAGTAGTTAGGATTTTGTGTAGCTGTGATATGGTAATAGATTGAAGATTCTACTTTTCTTCTATGGAAAAAACTTTTGATTCAAACTTAGAAGACAAGGATCTTAGAACCTTTTCAACTAAAGTAACTTATTTTATCTCTTCACACAAGTTTTTCATGTGATTAACAATCTCATCTATACATAAGAAATAATTAGCCACACTTTCATCATTTTGCATTCTGAGAGTTTCATATTGAACTTTGAGAGATTGTAGTTTTGCATGTTTTACCTGATCGTCTCCTTCATAACTTAGAATGATCTTGTCCCATATTTCTTTGGTGGTTTTGAGCTGCATAACCTTGACGAATTCTGATTGAGATAGACTCCCCAATAGAGTATTGACAACCTTTGCATTTGTTTCATACTGCTTTTTACCAGCCGTATATGTAGGAGTTACTGATGGAAATCTGTATCCTCCTTCCACAATATCCCAAACTTCTGTTCCAAGAGATTGAAGATAGGTTGTGGTTCTTACCTTCCAATAAATGAAGTTTCTCCCATCAAATATTGGTGTCCTGATGGATGCCTCTTCTTCGTAGTTTCTCAGGATGATAAATATTCCTTCAAGTGATCAAGCTTCTTCTGAAGGACCTGCTCTGAAACCAATTGTTGGAAATAATACTGAGAGGGGGGCGGGGGGGTGGTGAATCAATATTAGCAATTTAACAATTTTTCATTTCCATAAACAATTTGACATACGCTACTTCTGTTAATTAAACTTGTGTATATACGCAACTGTGTTTAGAGAAAACCGCGTATATCTTGCAGACTTCTAGTTTAGTTAGTTGATCTTAATTTGTCTATCAAAACCATAAAACAGTAATCAAGTGCAGTAAACAGTATAGGAAATCACACACATGAACACAAGATATAAGGTGGAAACCCAATGTGGGTGAAAACCACCTACTGTAATTCATTTCTATCTTCCTTTAATAAGAAACTTCTTTTTACAATATTTCTATACTAGTGCAGTCTTATACTAGTACGCAGGCTTCTACCTGCAGAAGGCTACAACCTTCTCTCATTCTCCAGCTTCTCCTGGAAGGGAGCTACAACCCCCTTAGCTCTTGTACTAGATTATGTACTACTATGTAGGTGCTGACTTACAGAAGGCTACAATATTCTCTTTTCTTTCAGGGACCATGTTTCATAAATTTTCAAACTGGATCCATCAATAACATCAATCAAACATCAAATATATCTGCATCAAACAATCTCCTTTGCACCAACCAAAAAGTATATCAAACAATCACTTCTTTGAATGTTGTAACCAGAATACAATAACAGTAACCAAAAACCAATCCTGAACCCAGAACATTGCAACAATAAACAGAAGTAGCTAAAACATATTTTATGAGACGTACACTACTTCAATATGTAGAACCTGTGTGCATACAATGTCATATTAAGGAAAACCTGTGTATACATTGTTTTGAATTATCGAACTAGTGTGTATACGCACCTTTGCTATGTTGAACCAACATATAGATCTGTAAAAGATAATTTACCCTTTTCAACTATTCAAACATCAGTTATACCAAGATCATCAGATTTACAGATCAAGTCATGCGCCAAATATAAAATATCAGAATCACACAAAGCTACTTCTCTTCAAGCCTTAAGATCTTGACCCATCAATAGAACTTTTCTTTCTTCTAGCGCTCAGGTTCCTCGTTGATTCAGATCTAGCTAAGCACCATAATCCAATGACCAATATTCTAGATCTTGCTCTTCATAAGATATTCCATCCTTGAGTGTCTTTGCCTAATGATCTCCTTCCCCTTTTATAGTCTTAGGCCTTACTCAATACCATGGTCCAAAACCACTTAGAACCAATACCTAGGTCCAAATACGTGGGTTCAATACTTTGGACGAGATACCATGGTCCAACACCATAGGTCCAAATACCAAGGACCAAAACCATGGACCAAAAACTATTTTTCCCACATGTACATGCTTTTCCTTGCGTGAAAGTGCATGCATACGCATACGCGCCTTTGGATCGGTGATCACGTGTGTATACATGGCTTCGTTAAGTGGAACCTGCATATATCTCTTTTTCCTTCATTCTGAGAGCCTGAACTATGATCTGTCATCTAGGTGAGTTGCCATCAAGGACAACACATGTGCCATAGTGCCAAGCCTGTGTCATAATTCCAACAGCTCCAAGAATTCTCTAAGTGTGCAAGAGTATGAGAGAATGAGATAATGGAAGAGAGCTCAACCCAAAACCATCAAAAGGCTAGTAATTTATCCTCATAATCCTTTTTATCATTGACGCCTGTATTTTATCCATCTTCCTTCATTTTTCCTTCAATTTCCCTCTCATGCAAATATTTGTCTCTTCACCTTCCATTTTCTCTTATTTTTATTTGTTTCATTAATAAAATGTCAATTATTGCCAATTTTTCTTTGTTAATTTCCATAACCATAAATTAATCACAAGTGATACCCATCACTATTTTTTCCCAATATTCATCTTGGAATATGTGTCCAATGACCTTGGTCATATTTTATTTACATTGAAAATCAATCAAGGGTTGTTACAAACCCCTCCCCCATGGGGGAACACCATCCTCAGTATTTTATGACACCTATGACCATAAAACTATTCAAAACAAAACGTATTGCCCATGGAGCTTGATAACATAGCTCAATGTAGTATTTACAATAAACAATTGTTGAAAACCATGACCAACATGACAAACATGAATCATACCACTTATTAGAGATTTATCTCATTGCAGTATTTACAACAACATCCATATATACATCAACATATACAAAAAGCTAATTTGCTTGAACCAGCAAATAATGAAGGATATAAAGCCCACATCTGATCAATCGTCTCCCATGTAGCTTCATCAGGCCCAAAGTGCTTCCGCTGCACTTTAATCTGCTCGATTTCTTTGTTCCAAAGCATGAGTTATTTCTGTATCAATATGCAATATCGTTCTAGCTAGAATTCTCCCTCTGATTCCACCTGTAATACAGACCAAAAAATCACATGATCAACATCTTGGACATACTTCTTAAGTAATGAAACAAGGAAAACATCATGGAATTTCAAATTTAGAGGCAATGCAAGTTTTTAGGCCACTAGTCCAATCCTCTTAAGGATCTCTAAAGGCCCACAATACCAAGGTGTCATCTTGGAACATGATCCAATCCCCAAGGAGATCTTCATGGGCTTGATGTGAAAGTACACATTCTCCCCAACTAGAAACTTCTTAAATACCCTGGGTTGATCTACATACCTCTTTTGCTTTTCCTATGCTACCTTCAAATTCCTCTTAGTAACTTGCATTTCCTATTCCATATATGTCATCATATCTAGTCCAATAAACACCCTGTTCACTAGATCACTCTAGTTGATATGAGTATTACAACTCCGCCTATAAAGTGCCTCAAATGGAATCATCTTCAAGGATTCTTGATACCCATTATTATAAGAAAAATCAACCAGTGGAAGATACTCTTCCTACTTCCATTGTTGATGCATGACATACATCCTAAACATGTCCTCAAGAATCATGTTAAGCCTATTTGTCTATCCATCTGTCTACAGATGAGAAGTTGTACTGAAAGCAGTCTTTGTCCCCAAACCTATAAAAAACTCCTTTCAAAACCTAGAAGTGAACTTGGCATCTCTATTGGATATAATCTTCTTAGGAACACCATGCAAACTCATTATATCCTTGATGAAAATGTAAGCTACCTCACTAGTTGAAGTTGTAGACTTAACTACAATGAAGTGAGCTACCTTACTTAACTTGTCAACCATAAACATGATGGAATAATATTGTCTTGAAATCCTCGACAAACCTGTAATAAATTCCATGGTAATGACCTCCCATTTCCACTCTAGAATCAGAATTAGTTGCAATAAACCACCTGGATGCTTACACTCTTCTTTTACCTACTGACAGTCCAAAAATCTAGCAACAAACTTAGCCACCTCTTTCTTCAAGTTTAGCCAATGATAGAATTTCTTAACTATTGTCATTGTCATCTGGCACATAAATCTTGTTCCTGAATCTAACCAAGTCGTCTGTCAGGAGATGATACTCCTCATCCCTATAACATTCACCTTGTTGTTATAACATGTGCCACAACTACTGATGACTACCATCATGTTTTCCTAGCTGCAAGATATGCTCCTACAAGTATGTCCCATAAGAACTCACTTTTGCAATGTGATTCACCTACAATCTTCTACTAAGAGCATTTGCAACCCTATTCTCCTTTCCCTTGATGTACCTGATCTCAAAATAAAAGTCGTTTAGAGTAGCCAACCATCTAACTTTCCTGTCATTCATATTAGGTTGGTCAAATAAGTACCTCAATCCACTATGATCACTCATTAATACAAACCTCCTACCAAGAATATAGTGTCTCCATAGCTTCAATGCATGAATGATAGTTACCAACTCAAGATCATGATTCACATAGTTCTGCTCATGCTCATTCAACTTCCTTGATTCATAGAAAACCGCTTGACCTTCTTGCATCAAGACTCCACCAAGTCCCCTCTTGCAAGCATATGTACATACCACGAACTCTTTACCAGGACCTACAATCTTCAATACCAAAGCATTTGTAAGCAAATTATTCAACTACTCAAAACTAGTTGCACATTCTTCAGTCCATTCAAACTTATTTCTTTTTCGATGCAAATATGTAATAGGATAGGAAATTTGTGAGAAGTTCCTAATGAAACGCCTATAGTAACTTTCTAATCCCATGAATGATCTAAACTCATCCACATTTCTAGGATTTTCCCACTCCATGATAGCTCTGATCTTTTTCAGGTCCACTGTTATACCTTTCCTGGAAACAGGATGTCCCAAGTAATGAACTTATGTCTGAAAGAAACTGCACTTACTAAGTTTGGCATACAATTGATGCTCTCAACAATATTAACACTATTTCCAGATGTTATACATTCTCTTCCTCATTCTTAGAATATATCAATATGTCATCAATGAATACTATCACAAAAAATTCCAAATAAGGACACAACATATTATTCATCAAACACATGAAAGTAATTGGAACACTAGTAAGACCAAAAGGAACTACTACAAATGCAATGCCCATACCTGGTATGGAATGTAGTTTTGTAGATGTCTTATTCTTTGTTGTGTATCTGATGATATCCTGATCTCAGGTTAATCTTCAAAAACATTGTTGCTCCCTTCAATTGATCAAACAAATCCTCAATTTGTAGAAACGGATACCTATTCTTGATCGTTACCTTGTTTAACTTCCTATAGTCAATACACAATCTGAGAGTATTGTCTTGATTCTTCATAAACAATATTGGTGCACCCCAAGGTGATCAAATTGGCCTAATGTATACATTATCAAGCATTTCCTTAAGCTGCAACTTCAATTAGACCAACTCTAGAGTGCTCATCCTGGAAGGTGCCTTCGATGTTGGTGTTTCTCTTGGCATCAACTCGATAGAAAATTCCACTTCCCTATGAGGTGGTAATTCTAAAAACTCTACTGGAAATACATCTTGAAACTACTACAAAACCATATACCTCTTCATGACTTCAGTATCCTCAACATCCTTCCCTTTGTCACTAGAAATATGAAATGTAAACAAGACACACCCTTTCCTACTACTATGCTTTGTCTGCATAGTCATAACTATTCTCACTGATGTAGGCTTCTTCTTACCCTACAAGATTCTCCTCTCTCCATCATCATCCAAGCACTCAATAGCCCTTTTGAAAAAATCTACCTTAGTCCTGTTAATATACAACCAATCCATACCCAACAACATATTGTATGATCCCAATAGAATGACATTTAAATGTGTTGGTTTAGACATACTATTCAAATCAAATGCATAAATCTCACCCAATGACAAATTATTTTCTTAGTACCTGTAGCCAAATGCACCAACCATGATTTTGCATGCACTTCTTTATTCAAGCAACACTTATCCACCAGGTCTGGAGTCATATATTTATAATTAGAACTAGGTTTAATCAAAATATAAACAACTTGATCACAAAGCCTACCTTCCATCTCTATAATAGATGCCTAATGATCAGCTTTCCTATCATCCAATGTTGCATAAGTCCAAGGAATGCTTTTTCCAACATCCCCAACTATCTGTGCCTCCTGAGAACTGTAAATATAAGGTCTTCCACCCTGATGTTGTGGACAATCTCTCCTGCAATGATCCTTGCCACAAGTCCAACACTGCAAAGGCTTCCTGCTATCACCCTTGTTCTTCTCCTCATATTGATATATCTATCCTATGTCAACTGCATTAAACTTCTTGTACGGTATTGCATTCTCCTTGTTCCCCACATCCTGATGTTTTCCTCGCTTCTTATCCAGCTTTCCTTTAGTCTTTCCATTTCCTTTCCAATCCTTCTTAGTTTTTAACTTACACTTAGACTGGTCATAATAATGCTTCAACCTCCCAAACACTTCATCCAATGTTTGAGGCTCATCATACTCAATTTGATCTTTAAATGCTAATGGAAATCCACAAACTAATATTTGAACATTCGTCTTCTCATCCTTAAGATATGGTACATACCTCAACAACTCCAAGAACTTAGTTGTATACTCTTCATTTGTCATAGATCCCATCTTCAACTCGTAGAACTCTTTAGCCTTACCATCATAGTATCTATTTGAAAAGTACTTCTTCTTGAAGGGTCTTTTAAGTTCATGCCAAATCAATTCCTCTGTCTTGATGCCTCTGACACACTTCACATCTTCCCACCATATGCATTCTTTCCCTTTGAGATTGAAAATTGCTATCATGGCTTTCATATTCTCTAAATAATGATGTAGCTTGAAGAACTTATTCATTCCAAGAAACCATGCTTCTGCATCTTTTGATTTCTTTATCTCTCCATCAAAGGTAGGAGATTTGGATTTCTTGAACTCATATAACAAGTATTGCTTCTCACTCTTCCTATTGAAAAATGTGCAACTAGAAATGTAAAAATAGAACTTGTTAAAAATAGCAGTTTGGGCAATGAGAATTTTGGCCACCTTGGGTGAGAGGTGAAACTGCTAAAAATAGCATTTATGGGTCCCTTCCTATTTATAGCAATCCCTAGTCTATATATAGGAAAATTCGAATTTGGTCTTACTAGCAGTTTGGAATATCAATTAATTAATTCTCCATGAGTTAATTAGTTAAGGAAAAGAAAACTTGAAGTCTTTGCGAGATCATGCAATTATTTTCTCTCTTGATTTAGGAATTTATCCCTTGATTAAAGGAGATAAGGTTCAGTTCTATATTGAGAGGATCAGTTGACTTAGTTTAACTTAGTCAAGTTCAGTTAGATTAATTTAACAATTTGTTAAATTAATGAGATATAGTTTGTTAATGCTTGCATGCATGTGACAACTATTATTTTCAGATAATTGTGTATTCACTCAAGGATAACTAATGCATGTTAGTTCTGTTAGAGACCCAGTTGAGATTAGATGTGCAACAATGTACTATTAGTTGGATGAATATTTTTCCTATAAAGGAAGCTCATCCATGATGAGGATTTATCTCCTTCAAGTTTGTGCAGTTAGATAAGAGGTTAGTGAGTGTGTGAAGAGGCCAATTCACACAGGGGACAACACTGGACCCCAAGGAAACTGCACAAGGAAATAGGAGGCTTGGAGTGTAGAGGAGAATGTTTGTGAGAAGCCTTTGATTGTCTATGAGCAGTAGAGGGATTGTACTGAGAGTTGGATAGCTTCTGAGCTAAGGCTTTGTGTAATCCAAACTATATTTCCACTTGTATGATAATACAAAGATGGGGTTTTAGGTAGGTGCTTTCCCCAAGTAAATTCTTCCGTGTTATGTGTGATTGATTCCTTCTTATCTGTTATATGTGTTCTTATTGATGTTGCTCATGGTTGATTAAACTTATGCTAAATTGTTTGTAGAAGTAGATCAAGTGTTTTTCTTTAGTACATTGCATTAACAGGTTGATCTATAGGTGGGAAATTTCTACATGGTATCAGAGCTAGATGATTTGTAGAAAAAGTTCTACATGGTATCAAAGCTAGCTGATTTGTAGGAAAAATTCTACAATGTCATAATCAACAATAAACTCACATTCATCGATCATAATACATAATGATATAACTGATGAGGCTCATCAATAGGCAAATTATATGGACCTTAATGCCACTCTCTAGCGCATTAAAATCAACTTTTCTCACATTTCTTTAGAAATTTTATTATATTTTGCTTAGTGAGAAGGGTAAAGGTGAGATGTTATGTCATGTGTCCTAACGTGCATTAATTGCAGGATTTGGAGAATTTTTTGGCTAATTTAAGTGCAGGAACTCGAACTAGACAAGCAAGAGGGATTTTAGGAGATTGTATCTCCCTCAAATTCTCAATCACTTGAAGATTCCTCCACTAGATCTCATCATCTCGGAGTTACAAGAAACCAAGCACGCCAAGGTCATTGGCAACCAAGCTAGTGATAGTTGAAGACGAGTTAATCTTGAGTTTGGGAGCCAAGCCTCCCTAATTTTAAGAAATCTGTTGGTAGATTCAGTTGTATAAATAATAAGGCATAGGGCATCATTAGGATTCGACTTTTTTTGTTGTAGCCAAGAGGCATTTTCAAGCTAAGACATTGTGACTGATTACTCTTATGTATTTTTGACATTTTGATGAGAATGAGAAGCATTCCCTTGATCCAACATTGTGTTGACTTAGAGGGCTGGAGCTCTTGTGTTAGGGCCCAACCTTAATAGTAGAGGTTCCTCTTTTTGTATATGTATGCTTAGATTACGTTCATAGTTAGTTGCTGAAGTGATTTTTGTATTGTTTAATATGCAAGTATTTGGATGATTACTTAGTTTGATTCCATTAATGAAAATATAGATCAGTGGTACAATAGTGAAAGTAAAGACTTCGGAAAATCTTGTGGTAGTGGCCTCTGCCTCATCTCCGTTATGGGATCATGGTTTGAGGGTCCCACTCTCATAGCCCAAAAACATATTTATTGTTTGATCACTACATAACCTAGTATTTCTTATTGAATAGATATTTGTTTCTCAATTCATTAGAAGTACCTGCAATTGTCATTTTTGTTTCTTGAGTTTTCTATGGTTTAAAATCACTTCCATTCATAGACTTAGCCATTAGCCATTAATAACTCTATTTTTCCTAAATTCAACTCCTCTTTTCCATATATAAATGAAGTTGTGCATAAATGAAGAAAATAATGTATGTTGTTGTAGGAGTTCCTGATTTGCAGGGAGACCTCATCTCACCAGCCCCATCCAAGTCTTCTCCACCTACGTTGCCAAAGTCTACCAAACCCTAATCCGAATTTCTGTTTGTAGCAAAGTGGACATCTTCCTTGAGAAAATCCAACCATCTTGAAGACTTGGGCTGAGCCTTTGGTAGTATGCACCTCCTCTGTGCCTTATTCCACCATCAAACACCTTTCCCACATTTTATTCCACCTTTCCTACCTTCCTATAACTTTCAGCCTCTTTCCTGTAGTAAAACATGACATTGTATAGTAGAACTAGGACATCCTGTAGTACTACAAGAAACCCTGTAGTATCCCATTTTAATCTCGAATTGAGCAGAAATGATCATCTGAGCTTATGTTAGGCCTCCACTTGGCTTCCATACCCTCAACACCATTCTGGAGCTGTTTCCCCATACCTGTCTCCCCTACAAAAGATCAAGTTGGTTCAATTAGCATTTACATTCTTAAAATTGAAAATAAAAAAGGCTTTTCTGCAATTTCTAGTTAGTACATGCATACATCAGTCACTATAGTTTCAAGTAATTTCCATGCTTATTTAATCCCGATAACTAGATGTTAGATGCAAGGTTAAGTTAGGTCTCTTTTGCAAGAAATATGTGTAGATGCTTAGCTAGATGATTTCATGTCACTTTATAACACTTTCCAATTCAACACTTTCATTTCCTAGAGTAGACAACATTTCCTTTCTGCATTAATAGCTTTCCCTTTGCTATTTGGTAGTCAGAATCCTTCTAGTCAATAGAAGACTGGTTTGAAAAACCCTAGTTGTCTATCGCCCCAGTTGAAAAGTGACAAGAGTAGACCATTACATCTACTCTGTATACAACACTATCACATCCAAGTTTGTACGAACCCTGGGTTGATGAAGTAAAGTTGGTAGCCCTAGGAGTTGCAACATCCTGTCTGCAATACTAGAGATCATCACTTTTTGGTGCTGTTTTTGGGGAGGTGTCTAAGTAGATGTGATTTATGATTGCAATCTTTGCTTTCTTTCCATTCTACAAGTAGCTCCATTCAACAAATAGTTGCAAATCTTTCTTTCTTTCCATTCTGCAAGTAGTCCTGAAAAAAAACCCTAAAAAGAAAAAGAAAAAGAAAAAGAAAAAAATTCCTTTCATGCCTCGTAGGAGTAGAGACAACTTAGGAAAAAAATTTCCAAATACCCCCATTGCATCTAACAACCAAAATTCCCTCTTCTTCGGTGGCTGTGAGATAGAGGACCGATTAGGCGAACAACTAAAGACATTTGAAGAGCCTATTGGGGAAGAAGAAGAAGAAACCATTCCACCAACCTAAACCATGGCTGAAAATAAAAATGGTATTAAAAATAGAAATGGAGCTGAAAATAGAATTGAGGGTGCTTTTCCCTCAGAGAAACTAGTGGAGATACTAGGATGAAAACATAAGCCCCTTTGTCGTTCTTCACTTCCATGGCTTAACCTTAGAGGACCCAGATGCCTTTTTGTTTGAGTTTGCTGTCATATGAAAAACTTATGATTATACCTCTGATGACCAGAAGCTGAAATTGTTCCCATGCACCCTCAAAGATGCAGCCTTGCGCTGGTTCATGGGTTTACCTGGGGATAACATCACTACCTGGGCTCAAATGCAACAAGTTGTTGGGCGTGGAGCCTGATTATCTTTTTTATTAAAGGGTATTGCCGCAATGGACCCCTGTTCATAATGGGGTGGAAATACCGCCCACTTTTTCACCGCTAGGGGCGACAACGACGATTCTTTAGAGGCCCCCCCTTGGTGGGGGTTCGGGGGCAGCACCCCAAGAGCTAAAAATAGATGCAAAATTGCCTTGTAAAATGTTGTAATTTCATAGTTAATCTGGGCCGTTCATTACATGGAAATATGACGGTAGAAGTTATATTTAATTTAGGGTTTTTTTTCCCTAGGAGGCAACCCCTCGCCATATATGAGGGAATTGTATTGCGACTATGCACGTGTGTATTCTGAGCGAGAAAGAGAGAAGAGATTGTGTGAGAGAAAAGAGGGAATTATAGCAGATCTGCCGTAGGTTGTATCAATTCATTTTGCAGGATAATATACAAGTAAGGACTGGCTATTTCTCCATGGACGTAGACCAAATTAGGTGAACCAGGTATATCTGTGTCTCTCTTGTTTTAAGCGTTTTTTGTGTTTATATTTCTGCAATATTTTATGTGTTCCATTGCTTTGTAATATATAATTTTCTAACAAATGGTATAAGATCCGAAGGTCTATTTGGATGATAAACTCACAGGAAAGAAGGGTTCCTGGTTCGAGTGGGAAAAATGATAGAAGATGGTAGGTTTAGGGTCGAAAAATTTAACATCCAAAACTACCAACTATGGAAGATGCAGATGGAAGATTATTTGTATCAGAAAGATCTATACCTACCATTGAGCAGAAAGACAAAGAAGCCGATGAGTATGACAAATACAAAATGGGATATTCTCAACAAAAAGGCACTTGGAACTATACGGTTCTGCCTAGTGGCATCTGTAGCCTTCAATATTTCAAAGGAAACAACAACAGAGAGTTTAATGTCGGCATTGGCCAAACTATATGAAAAATCCTTGGCTCAAATAAGGTATTTCTTATGATGCATTTATTTAATATGATAGTGTCAGAAGGTGGATCTGTTGTTGATCATTTAGATGAATTTAATACAGCTACTAGTTAGTTAAGTTCTGTAGGGGTAAATTTTGATGATGAAGTTAGGGATTTATTATTTATGTGCTCATTGCGAGAAAGTTGGAATGGTTTAGTTATGGCCATTAATAACTTTGTCTCTAGATCTAGTACTTTAAAGTTTGATGATGTTGTCGGTCCAATCCTTAGCAAGGAAATCCGACGGAAAATCTTCGGTGAGACATCAGGTAATGCTTTGACTGCAAAGACTAGGGAAGAAAAATGGAAAGAGGAAAGAGCCCAGGATATCGCAGAAAATCAAGGAAAGACATATCCAAGTCTAGATCGGGGATAGTGTGCTGGAAATGCGGGAAGAAATGAAATCTGAAGAAAGATTTCAAGTATCGAAAGGGAAAAGAAGGAGACACACAACAAGAAAAAAATCATAAAGAAAATGTGACAGGTGATGTGTTGCAAGATGATTTGATCCTTTCATTAGAAAATATTATTGATGGATGGGTAGTAGATTCAGGGGCCTCATTCCATGTGACACTTGATAGGAAACATTTTCATGATTATGTTCAAGGAGATTTTGGATAGGTTTGTTTGGGTGATGATAAACCCTATAAAATCATTGGAATGGGTAAAGTTTTCATAAAACAACAGAATGGAAATCAATGACTATTGAAGGAGGTGAGGCATGTTCTAGATTTGAAGAAAAATATAGTTTCAATAGGCAATTTGGGAGGTGAAGGCTATGTAGCTATTTTTACAGATAAAACTAGGAAGGTCACTAAAAGAGCCTTGGTAATAGAAAAAGGAGAAAAGGTTGGTACATTGTATTCATGCAATGGTATTTGTACTTCTGTTAATGCTTTAACCTCTACAGGAGTAGATACAACGTTGTGGCCTCATAGGCTTGGGCACATGAGTGATAAGGGAATGCAGATTCTTCACTCAAGAAATTTGTTTCTATGTTTGAAGCATGTTGATTTGGAATTCTGTGGGAATTGTGTTTATGGAAAACAGAAGAGAGTCAGATTCCTCAAAGTTGGGAAAGAAAAGAAGAGCGAAAATTAGAGCTTGTGCATACAAATGCATGGGGACCTACTCAGGTATCATATCTCGTTGGATTTCGTTATTATGTTACTTTAATTGATGATGCAACCAGAAAAAACTGGATTTATTGTATTCTAAATAAATCTGACGTATTTGATACTTTCAAGAAATGGAAATCTTTGGTTGAAAATGAGACAGGAAAAAGGTTGAAGTGTCGCAGATTAGACAATGGAGGTGAATATTGCAGCAGAGAGTTTGATAGGTACTATTCAGAGAATGGAATTTGCAGAGAGAAGACAGTTCCAGGAACACCACAAGAAAATGGTCTGTCAGAAAGGATGAACAAGACAATCATGGAGCATTCAAGGTGCATGATTTTGCATGCATGATTGCCTTTACAATTTTGGGCAGATGTTGTAGATACCACTATTTATCTAATAAATAGAGGGCCTTCAAGTTCCTTGGATGGTGGTATTCCAGAGGAAGCACAGACAGATAAAAAGGTAAACTACTTTTTTAAAGACTTTTGGTTGTGAAGCATTTGTCCACATTAATAAAGAAAATAGAAAAAATCTTGAAGAAAAATCAAAGAAATGTACCTTTATTGGATATGGTGTTAATGATTTTGGTTATCAATTTTATGATTATGAACAAAACAAAATAATTAGGAGTATATATGTCATATTTAATGAAAAGTTTTTGTATAAGGATCAGATGTAGGAAAAGAAACAGGAAAAATAAAACAGAGAATACACAATGCTTGATGAGATCACAAAAAAAGTGAAGGTGCTTGAAAATCATAATGATCAACAACCAAAACCACAACAGAAACAAGCACCTCAAACACCTGAAAGTGGTGTTAGAAGATCTACCAAGATAAGCAGACCCCTGAACGATACTCTCCTTCATTATATTATGTATTGTTGATTGATTCTGGTGAACAGAATGTTATGAAGAAGTAGTGTAGGTAGGAACCAAGAAGAAGTGGGAGCAAGCCATGAAAGAAGAGATGGAATCCTTGGTACATAACTAGAATTGGGACTTAGTGAGATTGCCTGTAGGTAAAAAACATTGCATAATAAATGGGTTTACAGGTTGAAGGAAGAAGATGGAGGTAGAAAAAGGTATAAAGTTAGACTTGCGGTGAAGAGGTTTGCACAGAAAAAAGGTATAGACTTTGATGAGATATTTTCTCCTATTGTTAAAATGACTTCAATCAGAACTATTTTAAATCTAGTAGTAGCCGAAGATTTGCATCTTGAATAGTTAGGTGTAAAGACAATATTTCTCCATGGGGATTTGAAGGAAGATATATATATGCAACAACCACAAGGATATGAGGTCAAAGGGAAGGAGAAACTACTGTGCAGGTTGAAGAAGAACTTGTATGGCTTAAAACAGGCTCCAAGGCAATGGTATCTAAAATTTGACAGGTTTATGTCTAAACAAGGTTATAATAGATGTCACTCTGATCATTGTGTTTATCTCAAAAGGAAAAAAGACAACAACTATATTATATTGTTATTGTATGTAGATGACATGCTTGTAGCAAGTTCTAACATTCAGGAAATAAATGTGCTCAAAATAAAATTTGCAAACTCATTTACAATGAAGGATTTGGGTGCTACAAAACAAATATTTTCTATGAGAATAACTAGAGATAGGAATAATCACAAATTAACATTGTCTCAAAATGAGTACATACAAAAGGTTTTGAAAATATTTAATATGTAGAATGCAAAACCAGTTAGTATACCTTTGGCTAACCATTTCAAACTAATTAAGGAGATGTGTCCCAAGACTTAGGAAGAGAGGACTTATATGTCTAAAGTTCCATATGCATCAACAGTTGGAATCTCAATGTATGAAATGGTCTGCACAAAGCCTGATATTTCCCATGTAGTGGGAGTTGTAAGAAGGTACATGAACAATCCAGGAAAAGAACATTGGATGGCGGTGAAGTGGATTCTCAGGTATTTGAGAGGTAGCACAAATCAAACCTTATGCTTTCGTGGTTCAAACATTTCTCTACAGGGATATGTTGATGCATATATGGAAGGTGATAGAGATAACAGGAGAAGCACCATAGGGTATGTGTTTATTGTAGTTGTAAAAACTATCAGTTGGGTTTCAAAATTTCAAAGAGTTGTTGCACTCTCAACAATAGAAGTAGAGTATGTTGCTGCTACAAATGCTAGTAAAGAAATGATTTTGTTACAAAGGTTTTTGGATGAATTGGGTAAGAAGAAAGAGTTGGGAAGGTTATACAGTGATATCCATATTTCCATTCATCTTGCAAAGAACTTCGCATTTCATTCCACAACTAAACATATACAACTCAAGTACCATTTCATACGATCAGTGTTGGAAGATGGACAGTTGAAGCTGGAAATGATACACACTAGCTAGAATCCTGCAGATATGTTAACAAAAGTTGTAACCAGCGAGAAATTGAGATTCTTCTTGGTTTCAATTGGTATTCAAATATGATGATGAAGATGAGAAACATCTAGGTCCAAAGTGGAGTCATTTTCCAGCAAATGAAGCAGCGGTGGAGTTGCTATAATCAGTCTCCAAGTGGGAGATTGTTGGGTGTGGAGCTTGATTATCTTCTTTATTCAAAGGTATCACTGCATTGGACCCAAGTTTGTAATGGGGTGTCAATTACACCCGTTGTTTTTCCGCCAGGGGGGAGACAACGATTATTTAGATCCCCCCCTTGGCAGGGGTTCAAGGGCAGTGCCCCCGAAGCTAAAAATAGATGTAAAATTGCCTTGTAAAATGTTGTAGTTTCATAATAAATTTGGGCCATTCATTAGGCAAAAATATGATGGTAGAAGTTATGTTTAATTTAGGGTTTTTTTCCCTAGAAGGAAACCCCTCAATATATATGAGGGAATTGTATTGCGACTATGCATGTGTGTATTCTGAGTGAGAGAGAGAGAGGAGATTGTGTGAGAGTGAAGATGGAATTACAACGGATCTGCTACAGGTTGTATCTCTTCATTTTGTTGGATAATATAAAAGGAGGGACTGGTTGTTTCTCTGTGGATGTAGCCCAAATTGGGTGAACCATGTATATCTGTGTCTCTCTTGTTTTATGAATTTTCTGTTATTATTTTTCTGCAATATTTTATGTGTTCCATTGCTCTGTAATATATAATTTTCTAACACAAGACTTCAACAATAAGTACAAGGACTATTGCAGGTCCAAAGATACCAAAGAGGAAATATTTAGAATGACCTTGGGACATGATGAGTCTTTGGAAGATTACGAGGAAAGGTTCCAACTAAGCTACAAAAGGGCCAGATGCACCCTCGATCCTGAATCACTCAAGCTATTCCTTCTTAGAGGAATCAGGGAAAATCTCCTAGAAACCCTAAACATGCTATCACAAGGGGATATCTACTAGTTATCCTATGATGATATCAAGACAATTTTCAAAAAACATTCTAGGGAAGCCAGAAAGAAGGGAAGGGCTTGTCAATCTTTGGCCAATTCATCCTCCTCCAACACATCCATCAAAAGTGAAATTGGGAACATGTTGGAAGACTTCAAGACTGAAATGTTGCATACAATTGCTCAAGAGGAAGCAGGAGGAAGTAGAAAGAGACTTAGCTGTCTTTTTCCCTAGATGCACTAGAAGGCACCCTAGAAATGAATGTCCATTAAATCTTATAAAGATCTGATCGGTCTGTGAGGAGAACCACTCCACAGACAAGTGCCCTTATTTTCCTGGATTGAAAGTTATGTATCAAGGAACTGAAGGTGTGATTTAACAACTATGCTATATCAACCAAAGAAGGCCTCTAGGACCTCAACTATACCAGCAAGGCATTCAATGGGTGTCCTATTCATATTACAACCCCAACCAGAATGCATCCATTCCCCCTTGGTGTCCTCCTACTCATCCTTCATGGTCCACACCTTCTCCCTGATCTTTTGCACCTCAATACCATTCCAAACCTACCAATCAATCATTTCAGCCATATGCTCCCACAAAACCTCAGTGGAATACACCATCCCAGGGGTGGAGGCCCCCATACAACCAATCTCCAACCTTATTTCTTCCACCTCCATCTCAACCACAACTCCTTCACCTTGCTCTACCTAAGCAACCTCAGATGCCTACTCAACCAAATCTGAACTTGAACAACAAACAAGCACAACATGTCCATAGTGGGGAAACATCTTACCTTGCATATTATGTGGAAATTCAAGAAATGAACCTTAGGTATAAAAGAGTGCTTCCAGATAATCAACCTCCATCTCCACCCGAGGAGCTTGAAGAGGAAAAGGAGGAGAGTGTTCCTCAAGCCAATCCACCTCCTTTTCCTGAGAGATTAATCCATCCTATCCAGCACACCCCAAAAGAGACTAAAATTCTTGGTGAATTGAAAAAATTGTGTTTTAAAATCCCACTTCTCCAATCTATCAAGGATGTCCCAATCTACAACAAGTTAATCAAGGATAAATGCTTCAAACATCTATGGAGGCGAAAGAAAGACACCCCTACCATTAATGTCATTGGAGATTTGCCTGACTTCATGTTGGGGTGAGTGATTTTCCCAAATTATCTAGATCCTGGAAGTCCTGTGGTAGATGTGCACATTGATGGTATCATTGTCCCCCATACCTTGATCGATCTTGGGGCTGCAATTAATGTGATGACTAAGGAGACTATGCTTAAACTGAATCTCCAAGGATCATTAAGGAAGACCACAACAGTCTTGCAACTTGCAGAAAGATTCCCAGTAGCTACCGAAGGAGTGGTTGAGGATGTGATGGTCTCCATTGATTCCTGGGAATACCCTGCTGACTTCTTAGTTCTCTAACCTAAGACCAAGTTCAATAGTTATCCTCTCATCCTTGGATGACCATGGTTAGCCACTGATGATGCTTACATAAGTTGCATGGTTTGGAATGTGACCATTAAAAATGGGCATTTGCTTAAACAATTGGTCTTGTACCCTCCTTTTCAACCATATTTAGAGCATGGCTTACCTTTATGGTTAGAAGAGTAGGAGGAAGATGAAGTCTACTCTTCCCCAATATGTACCCTATATGCTACTATAGGAGGGGGGAACTTGATGAAGACGACCTAATTCAGCAAATCCTCCAGAATCAGCCCCCCAACACCATGTCTTTTGAGGAGTTAGTAAAGAAAGTTAAAGATAACCCTTGGACTGATTTGTGCCTAGCTGACTCAAGTCCTACTCATGTCAAGATGATAGAATTTGGTCCAGAAAGAACATTGAAAATAAAACCCTCTCCCTCTGCACATCAGGAAAAGGAGTTATGTGACATGCTAAGAGAGCATTTGGATGCCTTTTCCTGGAGTTATAAGGAAATGAAGGGAGTGCACCCTCCGGTGTGTACTCACCACATTCACATCAAGGAAGGCTACAAGCCAGTGCACCAACCCTAGAGGAGAATGAACCCAACCCTCAAAGATATAGTTAAGGAAGAACTACAGAAGTTGTTGGATGCAGGGTTCATTCACCCCATCTTAGATAGTGAGTGGGTGTCTCCTCTGGTTCTAGTCCCAAAGAAGAATGGGAAGTGGAGGATTTGTGTGGACCATAGAGAGTTAAACAAAGCCACAAAAAAGACAATTTCCCTCTATCTTTCATTGACCAAGTGTTAGATGGTATTGCAGGAAAGAAGTTCTTCTCTTTCCTGGATGGATTTAGTGGTTACAATCAGATCCACATTAGCCCAGAGGACCAAGATAAAAACACCTTCACTTGTCCTTAAGGTAACTTTTCTTATAGGGTCCTTCCTTTTGGATTATGTAATTTCCCTGCCTTTTTTCAAAGGGTAGTCCTGAGCATATTTTCAGAGCTAGTCCATGACTCTGTGGAAATTTATATGGATGATTTCAACCCCTATGGGTGTGATTTCACAGAGGCTTTGTCTAACTTGTGTAAAGTATTAAACAAATGCATCAAAATGAACTTATCCCTTAGTCCTGAGAAGTGTGAGTCCTTGATGAATTCAGGGATGGTTGTAGGTCACTCAATATCCCAGGAAGGACTGCAAGTGGACCATAATAAAATTTCTACCATAAAGAGGGTCCTACTCCTCAAAAGTATAATGATGTTAGAAGTTTCTTGGGCTTAGATGGATACTATAGGAGATTCATAAAGGACTTCAACAAAGTAGCCTCACCTTTGTTTGGACTATTGGCCAAGAAATCCAAATTTTTACGGTCATAAAGCTGCCAAGAGGCCCTAGAAACCCTAAAGGACATGTTGACTACTGCACGTATACTCTGAGGCCCAAATTGGGCTCTTCCTTTACACATCCATGTTGATGCCCCTGTAAAGCTATAGGAGAATCTCTAGGCTAGATAGATGACCAGTTACCTTATGCCATTTACTTTATCAACAAAAATATGTCCAAGGCCGAATTGAACTATATTATGATTGAAAAAGAGCTCCTAGCCGTTGTCCATTCCTTGAATGAATTTAGACATTGCATCACTAGTTACTAGACCTTTCTACATATTGACCATGCTGCTATTAAATATTTGATGAACAAGCCTGATGTAAATGCCAAAATTATTAGATGGTTTCTTTTTTTACAACAGTTTGATCTAACTATCATTGATAAGTCTGGTAGAGAAAATGTAGTTGCATATTTTTTTTTGTCTAGACTAGCTTTACTTGCAGGTGAGGAAGGAATGTTCGATAATCAGCTGCCAGGTGAGAATTTGTTCACTATTTCAGTTATCTCCCCATGGTTTTCTGACATAGCCAACTACTTAGTGGCTGCACAGTTCCCTCCAAATCCGTCCTCCAAGGAAAAGAGCAGAATTATAAGAAAAAGTGCATCATTCACTTGGATTGGGGGTAATCTCTTCAAGTTAGGCCTAGATAAAATTATGAGAAGATGTGGTAGGGAAGAGGAAGATTGTGAAATCCTTATGGTCTATCATGATGGGCCTTGTAGATGTCACTTTGCAGCCAAGAGGACAACCTTCAAGGTACTACAAGATGGCTACCATTGGCCCACTGTCCACCAAGATGGAAGAAGATATACCATTCGATGTGACTAGTGCCAAAGAATGGGGAAAACTACTCCCAAGGATGAAATTCCTTTGCAATCACAAGTGGCTCTTGAGTCATTTGACAAGTGGGGCATGTATTTCATTGGGCCCGTTGATCCACCATCAGGGCAGAAAAAGTACATAATTGTGTGCACTGATTACTTGACACAGTGGGTTGAAAGCGAGGCTGTCAAGGTAGCAACAGAAGAGAAATTTGTTGAGTTATTAAGGGATAATGTGTTTTACAAGTTTGGAGGACCTAGGTGAAAACCTCCATGAGGCGCCTGAGGCCAACTTTTGGGTAGAAAATCTCCTTGAGGTAGCCCAAGAGTGAAAAAAGTAAAATAAAAGATCCATGGGTGAAAAACTCTCTTAAGGCGCCTAAAGCAGGCAAACAGGTTGAAAACCTCCCTTGAGGTGACCTGTGTGTCTTTCAAAAAAAAAAGAGAAGAAAGGAAAAAACAAAATGCTATGGAAGGGACTTCAAATCTGCCCATTAATAAATTTTGTGATTTTTGCAGGTTTTAACCGCAACAAAGGGCACCAAGTTCAGAGGGACACAAGCCAACCAACACCCCATTATTCCTTCATTCACTTCATATCTCCCATGCCTACCATTTATCCATCATCCATCGTCATTTCAAAGCATCAAAAACCAGGTTGCATACAATTTTCTGACTTCTATAGGATTTCCTATAGTTTAATACAGGAGTTTCCTGTAGTACTACAGGATGTCATGAAACTCTACAAGAATGGAATTTTGGTTGAGAAATGATGATACATGCCCGTTTTGGGTTGAAACAGGGGATCATTCACCTCACCACATCTCACCCAACACCAAATCATGACCATGCCACCCTTTGTGTCCATCAAAAACCATAAAAGTCCAATGGCCATACCATCACTAGCCTCACTTACCTACCACTCCATCTCCCCCATTTTCACCCCTTTCACTCCTACCTCACCACCTATTCCTCCTCCAAGTGAAAAAAAAAAAATTCTGAAAGAGGCAGCCACAAGATTTCCTATAGTACTATAGGAAACCCTGTAGCAACTCGTGTTATGACAACAAAAGTTTTCCATGCCTCCTCCTTCAGCATCCATGCGGAAAAAGAGTCTCAGAACCCTTGTAGGAACTATGTCACCTATCTAGAGCTCAACAACATCATAAGAGGCCAAGCACCTGCACACCACATAAAAGAAGACAAATATATCAGCTGGGTGAAATAAAAAAAACAAGAGCCAAGGAAAAACATGTACGTGAACAAGAAGAAGCACAACAAAGTCACCCTCCAACGTGCATCGACCAAGCGAAGGAAGAAATAAGTATGGTACCCCATCCAAACTCTTTCCTAAGTACGAAATGATAAAAGTGTAGGACTATGAAAATTTTGATTTTATAAGCTAAAGGTGGTCAGTTAACTTGGCCACCTTGAGCTCAATAACAAAAAGTAAACTCCTAGTTAGCAGGTCATGTGGCAAGGTCACATCAAAGAAAATGAGTTGAAAAAGTGGTCGAGTTAAGTTGTACAAGAGTGGGTGATGATTACAAGGGCATGCTACATGATAACTAATGGTGGGCCAACGGTCCAAAAGGGGAAATCACGTACACTTCCAGCTAACACAATGCTCCAAGGAATCAACCATAAATAGCAAAAATTCCTAACTTTCATGCACACGTTGTTCATTTCAATGTTAAGAGAACTAGGACCACCAAGAAGAGCCATCGAAGAAGAAAAATAGTTTTGGCGATCCTACAGGGAACACCTACAGGAAACACATAGAACTACAAGAAACAGTGGGAATTGTCAAACAAAATCTATAAGGGAGTGCCTAGGGCCCAGTTATTCAAAAATTCTCCTCACCTAGGGAATCAAAATGAAAGGTAGGTGGCCCATATCCTTTGTGTTTTGACTTGATAGCTAGGAAAGAAAAAAGAAAAATAAATCTATATTTTTCTCTAGTAATTATAGTGGGCCTGCAGATAGACAAAATTGTGTGAAGGAATTGTGTGGGGATAAAGAGAGAATTGTAGTCACCCTCCTAAACTCTAAACCCACAGTCACCTTGGAAACAGCTAGAGATAGGTCACCAAAATCCCTATAGTTAGCTTACCAGAGAGGATAAAATGACAGGAGGTTTCAATAAAAGGGAGCCCACAGGGACATCCAGAATACACCTCCATACCTTGTGGTAAAGATATTTAAAAAGCATCAATGGTTGGGATTATTCGAGATGATTAGAGGATATGATGATGATGTATCATGGGAATTTTCCATGTCAAGCTAGAACCAGTGCTACTTCTATGGTAAGAGGATTTTCAGTAAAAATTACCCCTAAAATCATTAGCAGAATCACTACACTTCCTCTAGGAACACAATGGAGAAATGAGGATAACGATAGAACCACTTTTGCTAAGAAGAAATTTTTCTTGAGAGATGAAGAGCCAATTGAGGACAAAAACGGGATTAGAAGGGAGATCCTTCCCTATCCTTGGGATGAAGTAAGCTATCACATTCTCAAATATATTTCTTGTGAAGGAAGGCTTAGTATAATCTATGGTTACCAATTTAGACTCCTCCATGAGTTGAGATTTGGAGAGGAGTTACCCCTTAACAGAAGACTTAGTGTACCCTACTTCTTGTTGCAATCAATAATAGACATGAGCCTAAAGGTACAGGAAGGAAAACATCAGCAGTTGGCACATCATGGACTCATCAATCTCATACTAGAAGATGCCTTGAGCCAGTTAAGAGTCCCTATTCTATGGTCCGCATTTAGGGACATGGACAAGGAGGCTGTAATTGAAGCAATTGTATATGATAGGGACCCAACCTCTAGTGGTGAGGAGGAAGAAGAAGAGGAAGAACCTGAAGAAGAAGAGGAAGAACCAGAGGAAGAAGAGGAGGCAGAGACAAATAAAATAGAGGAAGAAGAGGAAGGAAAAGAGAGCAGTGGGGAGGAAGAAAACAAGGATGAGGCAAGCCTTGAAAAACATACCAAGGAAGGGGAGGAATCTCTAAGAGTGTCTCCCGAATCCACAGAGAAGGAGGTAGTTGCTGCCTTGATTTCCCTAAGCACACCCATAAAGTCAACAGGAAAAAAGAAGAGGCAAACTATCCTATATTTCAAAATAGGGAGGAGCACTAGGATCAAACAAGGGAGACAAAAAACACCCACCAAGACTCCTATCATTATTGAAGACTCACCAAAGGGACAAGAAAAACTAGTCTCCCTAGAAATGAAAGGTGAAGAGGGCACATCAAAATAGGCTTCCCCAAAGTCGCCAATCACATATCTTAGGAGGTATGTAACCAAGTTAGCATAAAAAAAACAAATCAAAGAACCTTTGACCCCATTTTAGAAGGGAAAAATCCTCCTACAGGAAACACAGATAGTCCTACAGGAAACTATGTTAGCACTATAGGAAACAAAGAAAAAGGAGCAGGAAGGACAACAAGGACAGAGGAAAGGCAAGGAAGCAGCAACACAAGTACAAGAGGAGGAAGATGCTCCAAATACATTAAAGGGAGAATCCCAAGAGCTGCAGGAACCTAGCCCACAACCGAATCTGATCTCTTATTACAAATTCATTGAGGGAGGAAGAGTAATATCACAAAAATTTGCCATCCCTCTCTTCTTTGAGCTTGAGAAGGAGAGAGGAAGGACACATCGCTAGATGAAAATTGCTAAATAAAAGAATGTAGAGGATGTGGGACATATGGAAGAGAAGTTACCTGAGATGGGCAAAGAGTTGAGTAGGATAAGAGACATGGAACAAGTTATGAAATCTCAACTAAAGGCTGAAAACATATGGCTAAGGAGGTAGCTACAGGAAAAGGAGAGCCAATTGGCCATTATGGCAAGCCTCTTTATGGAGGCACTCCATTGCAGTATGCCACCAAAGTCATATGCCTTGTACCTAAAATATCAATGGCTACAATTTCAGATAAAGACACTAGCACAACATGGGACTATTCCTTTCCAAGACTATAGGACGTTCATTGAGCTATGTGACCAAACCACCTTAGAGGATAAGACCAAGATATCTAAATTCTACTTACACATGAACTTGGCCTTAATAGACTTGAATGTGTGGGACCCCAATGCAAACATGGGGAACTTAAAACTAATGGACCTTGCATCATGGATGAGTCATGAAGAGGCCAGGGCTAAGGAGGAAAAGAGGGTGATGGAAAGAGAAGAAAAAGAGCCCCTTTACATCAAAGAAAAATAGATCAAATCCATGGCTATCATTAGCACCCACAACATCATCACTCGGACACCAGTGACTTCTTGGTCCGACACTCACTTGTGTTATGAGTGGGGCTCTTATGGAACTCACACCACTTTCCTGTGTCCTTCTTTGAATCCGTGGTGTTTTTCTTTTCTTGGGGCTTCAACAGGCTGTCTTGGGTCACCCTACCTTGGCTTTGTCCTTTGGTCTTCGGATTCGCAGATCCAAAGTCTTGCTTCTTTTGTTTCAACTTCTGCTCAATTTTGACAGCATATTGGTACGCCATGCCAAGCAAGGAGATGTTCAGGAACTCCATCTCTTCCTGGATGTACCTATGTAGGCAGCCGTGGTATTTGAGTACCAAATGTAGCTCAGAATCCTTGATACCCAACTATGTGCAAAGGGTATGAAAAATGTTTGTGAACTCTAGCACATCTTGGTCCCTTCCTTGCCACAGCATGGTCCACTTTATGTATTTGTCCTCATAGATTTTGACAGGGTAGTACTGCTCCTTGATGGCATCCCGGAAGGAATTCGAAGTGGGTGTGGCTGAAAATAGTGAGCTCGTACTTTCATCCTTTTGCTCATAGTAGGTTTCCCACCAGTCGTTGATGTGGGGGGCTGCTTTGAGAAGAGCGAAAATAATCTTTTCCTGACTGGAAAAATCATGAAGAGAAAAATACCCATCTAGCAGATTTAACCATTTATCTACGACATCTGCGTCTATCTAACCCTCGAATATGGGGATTTCAAAATTAACTTGTACCTTAAAGGGTGTGGCATTTCCAGAGTAGCTGTTGGAAACAATGCGTCACCCCTGGGTAGTAGCTGAAGGATTTGCGCAAAGCTGTCCATCATCGTGTTCCTTTGTCGCTCGAGGGCTTCTTCGAACAAGATTTTGATAGGATCTCCTCCCCCCTCGTCTTTCTTTTCATCCGCCATGGGAGGCCATCAGGATTTTCGAGGTTGGTCTTGCAAAGGTTCGACCAGTTCAAGCCCTAACTCCTTATCTCTCGACCTTGTTGGGGACATGCAAGGAAAGACAGAGAAAGAGAAGACTGCTCTAATACCACTGATCTAGTTTTAAATGGGAATGCAACAAATTATAGATATAACCATAAACACAAAGATGCAGTGGAAATAATACTTCATTTCATTAATGGAAAATACTGAAATATGCTTACAAACATAAATGGAAATAAACCAGCTAGGGCGATGGTATCTTATCTCTGAGAAGAGATGTGGCAGCTACATGCCTCTGAACTGTGTTACAATGAGGCTTGAAGGCCTATTTATTGTTGAGAAACAATGGAAAACCCTAAGCATCCAAAATCCTAACCCTAGAAGATGAAACGCCAAACTATGGGCCCGTTTGGGTAAATTGGTACAACAACTTCTCGAGGTCGTAACTTTGGCATATGATCTCCGTTTGACGCGCACAATATCTCGTTAGAAAGATCTATCTGAGAACTACAACTTTGGGAAGAAAAACATTGGTCCAAGGACCCATGTTTCTCCTAGATTTCCCAAAAAACTTCGTTTATGGCCTCAAAATGGCTAGAAGTTCAGGACCTATAAAACTACTAAAAATAGTAAATTGTGCTACAATTACGGAAACTGAAAAACTAAAAGAGATAGTTGTGGGGGTCCAAGTGGGATAGGTGGGTGGCCACCAACATCCACTTGCATCATTCATCCCCCTTTAGGAAGCAATGGTACCCATTGCATTGAGTTCCTCCATCTGTTGAACTTTGTCCCTGGGGAGCTGTTATGTAATTCAAATGTGTCCAGTAATGGTGGGAAGCATGGTAGAGGGCGGTACACATTGAACACTTGATGCAGGTGAAGGAATGGAGGAATGCTGTGCTCCAAAGCATTATTTCCCATAGCCTTGGTAATGGTGTAAGGGCCATGTCGGCGTGGTCGGAGCTTCTGATGGGCTCTTGTAAGGCATTCTTTCTGCAGATTCAACCAGACATTGTTGCCCACCTAAAGCTTGTGTGGTACCCCTATGGGTGAGGAGAAGTTGTTCTTGCCTTGTGTCATGACCGTATCCCTTTGTTGTTGTTGCTGCATGGAGGAACCCTTCGCGGGGGTCATGGATGTGGGAACGGTCTTCCCCTTACTTTCGGAATGAACTAGACATAAAGTGAATTTCCTAGTCTGGGAGACGATCTTGCTGCATTTCTTAGCAGAGATCAAAGATCTCTGTTTGACGCGCACAATATCTCGTTAGAAAGATCTATCTGAGAACTACAACTTTGGGGAGAGAAACATCAGTCCATGGACCCATGTTGCTCCCATATTTCCATAAAAACGTCGTTTAGGGCCTCAAAACAGCTCTAGAAGTTCAAGACTTGAAAAACTGCTAAAAATAGTAAATTGTGCTACAATTACGGAAACTGAAAAACTGAAAGAGACAATTGTGGGGGTCCAAGTGGGATAGGTGGGTGGCCGCCAACATCCACCTGGACCATTCCTCCCCCCTTAGGAAGTAATGTTCCCCACTGCGTTGAGTTCCTCCATCTGCTGAACTTGGTCCCTAGGGAGCTGTTCTGCAATCTCGGATGTGTCCAGTAATGGTGGGAAGCATGGTCGAGGGTGACACACATTGAACAATTGGTGCAGGAGAAGGAATGGAAGAATTTTGTGCTCCAAATAATTATTTCCCATAGCCTTGGTAATGGTGTAAGGGCCATGTTGGCGTGGTCGGAGCTTTTGATGGGCTCTTGCAAGGTGTTCTTTCTGCAGATGCAACTAGACTTTGTTGCCTACCTGAAGCTTGTGTGGTACCCCTGTGGGTGAGGATAAGTTGTTCTTGTGTTCTGTCATGACCATATCCCCTTGCTACTGCTGCTGCGTGGAGGAACCCTTCGTGGGGGTCATGGATGTGGCAACGATCTTCCCCTTACTTTGGGAGCGAACCAGACATAAAATGAATTTCCTAGTCTGGGATACGATCTTGTTGCATTTCTTAGCAGAGATCAAAGAGGTGGCGGGAGGTGGGGCTACCTATGGTATCTTGTATAATGAATTACCCAATGTAATAATAACAACATGAGGCCTTGACTCATACACAACATGTCGCCTCCACAAGTATGGTTGGCCAAATAGTACATCATAAACATCCAGAGGTGCAACATCACACAATACCTCATCTGTGAAGGGTTTGATGTTGCAGGGAAGGCAACACTGTTGGTGAACTCAGAGATCTTGTCCTTGGTGAAGCCACCCGATACTGTATGGTTGCGGGTGTGGTGTAGTCGGTATGCCCAACCGCTTCATGACCTCTGCTGAAATTGTAGAAATTTGAATAATATAACACTTATTCACAAAGATTATCCTGATTATACACTATTTGCGGAATGCATGCATAATACATAACCTCCTCTACCATTGATCATCAATTTGCGGAATTAAAAACAATCGCATGCGCACATTGAAACATTAATCACACATATCAACACAATATGTAATGAGGAAAGCATACAGCTGAAAACCCCCAACTATATGTATATTATAATGATAGAGAACATGTAACAATACATAGTACAATACTCCTCACAAGTATTCAGTACTATCTCCACATGCTACACACAAACTAGCTCAGATCTGAACAAGCCACGGGTTCAAATCTCCTCCACTATTTGCCTGCCTCTACTGCGCAATCCAAGTTGAGAATAGATCAGATCCAAGTTTGAATTCCCTTGGCTTGTGCTACGCAATCCTGATTGGCAATCTCAATCAATGATTGTGCAAATCTCATGCGCAGCTATAGTCACAATTGATAGTAGTCTCACCCTTTCACCCACCTCTAACACTTGTCTCCACTGAACTGTCCATGCATTGAGTTAACTGATGTATTGTTTAGTTGATTTATGAGTTAATAATTAGTGAATTAATTAATAATTAATTCACACCACTCATCACTAGTGTATTTGGGAGTTAGACTAAATACAACTAGTTCAACTAAGTCAAACTGAACACAACTCCATCAACTCCTCAATCAACTCCACCAAACTCAATCACTTGAGTTCGAACTGAAGTCCATCA